>JAGVVM010006441.1:0-22879 GCA_019149425.1 Psidium friedrichsthalianum
CCTCCTCTAACATAACAGATAAGAGAACAGCTATCCTCACGCCCCCCCCCTCCCCCCCCTCCCATCAAAAGGGCCTTAAGAACCAGAAAAAGAAAGAAACAACATAGACTAGGGTTTTGTTTTGTTTTATAAGTTAATAGCCCTCAGTAGCCCCGCACATGAAATAGAGAGGAAGAGGGGGAAAAAAAAATAAAATAAAGGAAGGTGAAGCCTAGCTTGTCCCTTCCCTTGCAGCGTGGCAGCCTGATGTTGCTCTCTGTCCAAGGACAACAGTGAAGTCCTATTTTGAGGGCTCCTTCGCGAGAGAGAACAGTAACGACACCAGTGAATAGTTGTTTTGTCCGATGTGATTTTCAAGGAAGCCGCGCACATTGAAGGGTTCTAAAAGTGGACGCCCCCCACCCCAATGAACTCTTCGGACACCGTGATTTCAGTTCCAAGGTTCTGCACACAAGCGATGACCACGTGATTTGTCCGGTGAGTTTTAGCATCCAAATGAGTTGTTTATTATTGGTAAAACACTTGGAGTTTGGAGTCTAATTTAGGTTTGAGAAAACATTCGAGCCGTTCAGAGCAATTGTGAACTTAATTATTCGATTATTAGTGAATTATTTGCTTCTGTTCTTTGTTTTTTTTTTTTTTTATATTTTTTCTTTTTTTTTTTTTTATTTTTTTTTTTTTTGTTTTTTTTTTTTTTTTTTTTTTTTTTTGTTATTTTTTTTTTTCCGCACGAACGTAGGTTTCGATATTCAAACCGAACCACGTAAATTGATGGGTCCTTTTAATGTTCCTCATTTAATTTCTTTGGTGCTCGCATTGATATATTTGCAAATCCTAGTTAGAGCTTTGCGTAATTAAATTACAACATATCTAACCTTACTTTTTTGGGTACATACTTACAACTTCTTCATGAACTTTCACCGACCTTGCCATGCTAAATGACATTTAAAACTCAAATCCACCCTGAGCCCGACTTCTTCATTTCGGAAGAGATCCCACTCTCACTTCTTCGGTTTCTCTAATAAGAACATCCTTCGGTCTTCGTCGTTTAACGGGGTTAATATATCATAGTAAAATGACCGACCAAGTAAACGATAACCACGTAGAGTGTTCGAATGCCCGATGTTCTCAAATGCAAACAATTTCTTTACCAATCGATAACTGTACCAATTCAGGACGAGCTATGTCCCGACACCCAAAAGCCTACCAAATTTTTAGGTAAAACGGTTGCCTACCGTGTTATTGCTTATTAGAACACAAGTTATAAGTGAAGATTTTGTATTCTCTCTTCTTTCCTATGCATGTTATTTCCCCTATTTTCTACCCCCTATGTTATATGGGATCCTCTAAATTATAAAAGAAAAACAAGCTATAAGCATTGCATACTGCAAATTAATTTCATCGTTCTGAAATATCTATTATGTTTCCAAGATCATACGAATTGTCGAATAATCCTCCTTAAGTACTAGAAAGAAACGTTTTTGCGGATCTTTCAGAAGTAGATATTTTCGTCAGAAATGGGAAGAAAATAAAAATCAACGTCTCCTTTTAGAGATTCAAACGCAAAAAAAAAAAAAAAAAAAAAAAAAGGGACCCGTATGTCTCGACTCAATCCCACTAGCGCTCATTTTCTTCCTCCCAGAAGACAAAACTCCCTTCTCGTCTCTAATGTTTTCCGAGAATCGACGACTCGGTTTAGCAATTTGATTGGGTCTCACCATGTCTCATCTCTTGAAATTTCCATGACAGAACATTTCAGAACCTGTCTTCAACAATCCATCTCAGATGGATGAATTGCATCATCGATTGTACCAGGGCCTTTCCCGAAATGATCGAGCATTCGCCACCTTTTGCAGACTTTTAGCTGCATGAAAACTGGAGTTAGAATGGTTCCCCATGCGATCCATCTGAGCAAATGCACCAAGCGTTGTTAACTACACATCGTGCATTTAATCTTGCGAAGAAGACAAGGTAACCCCGACAGCAAATCGTTTAGCCAGTGTACACAAATTGTTTAGTGTGGGACCCGTAACGGGTCGATCCCAAGTCCCAAGTGCAAGTTCTACTCTTTTATGGCTTATCTAACTGCGTTCAAACCTACAAGTCTCTGAATAGTCCCACCAGAACTTCGCCGCGTGCTTTGGTGACTGAAAGACTTTTGGAATCTAGGGTCCAAGTTAAACAATTCCAAGCAACTTCGCACGATTCCTGTCAAATTTGAATCGAAGCGTTTCGTGGAACACAGTGAAGATGTGAGGGAAACGAGAGACTATAAATACCCTTGGCTCATGCTTTGTAAAGCCATCACACAAGCTAACTCCTTCTCCAAACTTTACACACGTTCAGAAAAATTTCCCTCTTGTCCCTCTCTCTGACAACTCTCAAAGCACCAAGGGTACATTCTTGTTAGTACTTCCTTTTGTTTCCTTTGGACTCGTTCACCACGATTTGCAAAATGGAAAGAACAATGAGTATACCCCTTCAACCTCCGACTTTCGGAAATCTGATCACTATTCTAAGCATTGATGGTGGTGGGATAAGAGGGCTTATCCCTGGAATCATTCTTAACTTTTTGGAGTCCGAACTTCAGGTGAGTACCCTCATTATCAATTTTCTCACATCCTATGTCGGTATATTTCACCAATCTTGTTAGCAAATTTGTGTTCTTCTCAATCTTTAGTTTTTGTTTTTTTTTTTTGCATAGCAATAAAGTTTTGTTTTTTTTAATCTATTATAGTGACAAAACAATATTCCTTGGATTTATTATGTAGTTCTCGTGATGCATTCACTTCCTAAACAAAATTTAAAAGGACGACTGTATTCGGTATATATAAAGTACATGCAACCAATCTTTACGTAACCCATTAATATGACGCAACAATATTGAGCTAAAAACGTTTTATGAATTTCGCAGAAACTAGATGGTGAAGACGCAAGAATCGTGGACTACTTTGACGTTATTTCCGGAACTAGCACTGGCGGCCTCGTTACTGCCATGCTAACCACTCCCAATGAAAACAACCGCCCAATATTTGCCGCAAAAGACATCAAAGACTTCTACCTCAATCACTGCCCTAAAATCTTCCCCCAGGACAGGTAAAGAGAAAACCTACAGGAGTTGCTAATCTCTCTTCATGGTCTAGTTATCTCTTAACTGATCGAAATTAATAAATGTCCCTGACACTATGCAGTTGCCCCTTCACACCGGTTACGAAGATGATCAAAGCCATGGCGGGACCCAAATACGACGGAAAATACCTTCACAATGTGGTGAGGGAGAAGCTTGGAGACAAAAGATTGCGCCAAACATTGACAAACGTAGTGATACCGACGTTCGACATCAAGACCTTTCAGCCAACTATCTTCTCAAGCTACCAGGTCATTCATCGTTTCATCATCTTCTTGAGATTATAAGAATATCTCTAGGGTTTTGAGAATATGTGGCCAATGAACTCTTACAAGGATTATCAACATTATTCTCATCAAATTGGTGCCAGGTGAAGAAAGATCCGAGCGTGGATGCCTTGCTCTCGGACATATGCATTTCCACCTCGGCGGCACCAACTTATCTCCCGGCCCATAAGTTTGAAACCAAGGACCCCACAGGCAAAATGAGAGAATTCAACCTCATAGATGGTGGCGTAGCCGCAAATAATCCGGTAATATAATCATATTGCCATATAACTTGGTTGGTTAAATCTGTCATCTCCGCAACAAAAGTACTTGAATATCGAGAGTTTGCCTATAAATAAGGTGTGACAATAGCTAACTTTTGTGATATTCGGATTGTGTAGACATTGGTTGCGATGGGAGAGGTGACCAAGGAAATCATGGGAGGGAGTTTAGACTTCTTCTCTATAAAGCCAATGGATTACCGGAGGTTCTTGGTGATCTCACTCGGGACTGGCGTTAGGAAGGCCGAGGGGAAATACACGGCACATAAAGCAGCGAAATGGGGAGTGTTGGGTTGGTTGACCAGCGGTGGTTCGCCATTGATCGATGTCTTCAGTCAAGCCAGTGCAGACATGGTCGACTACCACCTCTCGGCTGTGTTTCAGGCCCTACACCTTCAAGACAATTATCTTAGGATCCAGGTACATCTAATATTTTCCAATATTGACAGGAAAGATTTCCAGAGGAAATAATTTCCCCAATACTATCAAACATAAGTATGTTTTATGCTGATGATTGCATCTTCCTGGCTTGATTTTTTCAGGATGATGCATTAACTGGTATTTTATCATCTGTGGATGTGGCCACGAAAATGAACCTGAACGACCTGGTTAAAACTGGTGAGGCATTGTTGAAAAAGCCGACCTCTAGGGTTAATTTGGAGACCGGGGCGTGCGAGCCAGCATGCGAGCCCACGTCCAACAAGAGACCAACGAAGAGGCTTTGAGAAGGTATGTGCATAAGCAATCACAAATGTTTAGTTTCGTTACGATGAATTTAGAATTCATCACGTTAGGCAATTTTAGGTTGATTTGACTAATGTAGCTTCCTTTGATATGCATTGCAGGTTTGCTAAATTACTCTCCCACGAAAGACGGCTTCGCCATGCAAGGTCGCCTCATGGACATGCCAATACACCGAAGTGAAAATAATCGAGGGCTAGCGACTTTCTTGCATGATTCGTTGGATTTGTAATTTCAAAAGGGGACAAAGTATTTGTCTTTTCGTTAAACTTTGTTTCATTATGATTATTTTATTCTTGAATAAACCCTTTGTGGATGGGGCTAAGGTGGACTCTTCATTCCTTCATAAATCCCTTGGTAGGCTCGGGCTAAGATAGGTTTTCTGTAATTTCTTTCTCTATTATTCATCAATCATTGGACACTGATGGTTGTAAGCAAATTTTCAAAGGAATAAATTCTCGTTACCATCATGGCTTCCTATTAGAATTAGAAAGATACTAAGCCGACAGTGTCCCACAGACCGACGATGGGACAGTCAGCTCAGCAGCTTTGTTATAATTATATTGTTATAGTCAGAGTCATAGGCAGGTGCATTGAGTCGCATCTTTCATCTGATCGTATGAAAAATGGTAATATGGCACATCGCCACAAATCAAATTGATGGGTTGACATTGTGGCTTAATTGACATAGGAAGATCTACTTTTACAGTTTTATACATTATGCGGGTAATATGGGATTATGATATATTGGTCTTATTAACATAAGTCCAAACAATATGACCTAAACTTTTAGAAATGCTAAATCTATTTTAGAAAAATAAGAACCTAGTTGCATTTTTTCTTATTCATGTTACGATCTTAGCATAAAGAAATAAATAATTACCCATACCATCTAAGTGAAGGTTATACAGCTAAACAAGACAAACGGACCAGACAAGGAGGTGAAATTTTTTTCAATCTTCGAGAAAAATAAAATTATATCAACTAACATACAGCAAATTTCCTTTCTAGCAGGAAATACATTAGATAGATTTCGTCATCACTGGCTAAGGTCGTGAGTGAAGATAATAGTAGTGAAGACCGCGAGTGGAGTACATGTCATCCTTTATATGCTCCATTCTACATCTCACTAATTTTCAAATTAAAACATCTCGACTTTTGCTTGAATACATGTCGAAAGGCACCCGATACTTAAAATGCAGGCTTGTAAAGAAAGCACACATGCATCGCTATTCTAGGTGGGTTTTGGAATCACGGAATCGGGGTTACCAACCGCACAAACCTCGTGTGTAATCGCGATGTAAGCCACAAGGAAAAGACGGAGCATCTTCGCTTCGGTCTCTGGCCATTGAAAAGACAGATTATTCTTGGAACCACCACATGAAACCTCACATATCGTCGAGCCATGCATAAACAAACTAGACCCACTTGTGAGAAGTGCTATCTCCATTCCTCGTGACCCACTTATTAACTTCTCCAGAACAAGAGTTACTTTCCCCATTGCAAGAGTACCAGCGGTTGGTGGATATAATAAAGGAACCTTGGCATGTACATTGCGCTCAATTATCAATAGCATTTTAGTTGCCCTTACCATTCAACATCCAACCGTTTTTTTAATTGCCTTAGAGGTACACTCGGAGAGCTTTGGCCATCAAGCTTCCACATGGGATCACCATGTGCTTGTATGCACAGTCAAACCCCTGATGAACTCAGAAGACTGGTAGATAAGGCAAAAAATTTGATAATGAATGCACCCTTCAATTGACCCTCTCCTTTTTTGAAGATCGATCCCAAACTTCTTCAAAGTGATAGGATCTGACCTCTCACTTCAATCTCGTACAGCAGCTTTTTTGGGCATCTGGTTTATCCTTCTGCCTAACAATTATAAAAGGGAAGAAAAAACCAGAGATAAGAGTCGTCAAACGTGCAATTCAATTTTGTTGTTTAATGAACTATAAAAAACAGCCAGAACGGGATGAGATGAGCTTTTCCGCTCAAAAAGGGCAGAGCGAGGACTGTGTTTTGAGGTAGGGTTGCGAATGCTTCATCGCAGCTCACATGGGAATGATAGGACGACGATCAAAACGAGGATGTGTATAGAGCACATTGTCTTCATTAAATCCCAGACGCTGCTTTTTCGCATGTGATGGATATGATGGGAAGATTTTACCTCATTCTATTAATTTTAATTGCGACATGAAATGCTCATGGAGAAGTGTTTTCAGCGATTTTGGAAAAGAAAAGGATGAAATTGTAACATCAAATATAGAAAATTAACTTCTGAAAAAGCTAGGAGCGGGAAAAGAAGAAGAAGATATTTGTATGTCATAGGGCATGAATTTATACGAAAAATTTAAAATAGAGTTGGTGTTGTTATTAAATTAAAGGAAGAATAATTGTTTAAGAGATAATTGTCCTCGTTTCAAGAACTGCTTGAGCACAAATGACAACAATTTTTGGATAGCTTCGCTTTACATCAGTACTTTGTATTAAATACCATGTTTCCTTTCAATAAGCTTTATTTTCAGAATAAACATGTAGCATTTAACGGGTTTCCCCATGTAATTGAATAGGATATCGGTAGGTCCTTTTTTTGTTTGGGGGGGCGGTAAATTTGCTTGTTCTTGTCGGAAGGAGTTTGAATATGTATATATACACACACATGTCTCTATATATATACATATGTCTCTATATACATATTTCTTTATCTATACACATGTCTCTATATATGTATATGTATGTATGTATGTGTGTGTGTGTATATATATATATATATATAAATGAGTTTTGCTAGCATAACATTTTTGAGGTGTTTATAAGAGTAGTGGGTCACGAATTTTTGAAAGAGTGGACTCCATAGTAATTTCGAATCTTTTGTTATTTGTTTTTTGTTGGAAAAGTTCTCACAAAAAGTTGATTGAATTAGGTTTCGTGCAAGTTTTCACCAAGTGAGTTTCTGTAGGCACTTGGGAAAGTTCGCATGAAGTTCGTACCAAAAGCTTTGTGAATTGATTTTTTTGAATGTTCACACCAAATGTAAGGGAATGTTTGAACCAAAAGTTGTTTGAATTGGTTTTCGTGCAAGTTTGCACCATGTGATTTTTGATAGGCACTTGGAAAAGTTTGCGACCTCACAGTGGATTAAGGATAATCACATTACATTTCTCTAGATATATTGACCCTCCCTCCAAGGTTTGCTAGCATAACAATTTTTTGGTATTTGTGAGACTAGTGGGTCACAAATTTGTGAAGAGAGTGAATCCCATGAAAGAGTGATCTCGAATTTTGCATTCATCGATTGTACCCAGGCCTTTTTAGAAATGACTGGTCATTCGCTATCTTTTGCGAATCTTCAGGACCTTTATGGTAATCATTCTAGTTTTCTGATTCTGTTTTCGGAATAAAAAAAGAGGAGAATCCTGTTTGATAACATAAATGATTCTAATTCTAATTCTATTTTCAGGAACAATTTTGGAGCAAAAACATGAACAAAAAAAAAAAGCTAATTCTAGAAAAAGAATCACTTTTGAGAATCATAAAACAAAATAAAGTACCACATCTCTCACTTTTCTCTCTCACCTCTTTCGTTACTTTTCCCTCCACCTAAAATAAAACAGGGTCTCATTTTCAAATAAAAATATATATGATAATAAAAATAAAAAAAAATAAAAAAATTGGAAAATTTCAAAAAATCCCTAAAAATAGAAAAATCTTAGATTAGGCTATTTTGACCTCGTTTTCATAAATTTGGACCTAGATTTCCTAGATTTCATAAATTTTATTCTTTTTTAAGAAACTCATAAGCATTTTTGAAATTAAACTTGAACCACATTCTCTAAGCTCTTAAGGCTTCGTTCGGGTTTTATGATGCGATTATCAATGCCATGATCCTTAATTGTCGACTTGATTTTATTGGTTGTAATTTGCCTAGATTTATGTACTTTAGACTTAGTCTAGTTTTAGAAAATTTTGAAAAAAGACAAAAATAAGTAGCGTGAACACTTAGCAAGTTCTCGTTCTTAAGTTTTGTATGAATTAAAATTGAGATTTAATTTTCTTGAATAAAAAATGCACACTAATGCAGGACAGTGCAGTGCATTTTCCTTATGGAAACGAGGGCGTTGCTCGTGTTGGTTGTCCATTCACTTAAAAGTGTTAGATAGAACCCCACAATAAATGGTGAAAATGACTCATGATGATTCTTGATATTTATTTTTACATTTTAATATGCAATATGTTATAAAAGTGAATCAATATGAATTAATCTTTGATTAATTCGAAATGTAAGACGCAATTTCACAAAATAAGTATGTAATTATTTGACTTAAATGACAAAACTTGGAAAGAAAAATTGTTCTCGGGAATAGAAATTGTGTACAGTTACAAAACGTGTTTTTGTTCTTAAAAAAATAATTTATGCGATTACTAAACGCGTTCTGATTCTTTAAAAATCGTCAAGGGAACAAAATATAAAAAAGTTATTTTAATCAGAATTACTTTTTATAATCATAATGGTTGCCATACAAGACTTTAGTTGAATGAAAACTAGAGTTCGAATGGTTTCCCCATGTGGTCCATATGAGCAAATGCACCAAGCGTTGTTAACACATTGTGCATTTAATCTCGCGACGAGGTAACCCCGAGGGCAAATTGTTTAGCAAGTGTGAACCAAATTGGTTAGTGTGGGACCCGTAACGGGTCGATCACAAGTCCCAAGTGCAAGTTTTACTCTTTTATGGCTATCTAACTGTGTTCAAACCTACAAGTCTCGGAATAGTCTCACCAGAACTTCGCCGCTTGTTTGGTGACTGACGACTGATCAAAGGAAGACCTAATTGCGATGCTCATTTTACCATCGAGGGAAGACTTTTGGAATCTAGGGTCCAAGTTAAACAATTCCAGGCAACTTCGCACGATTCCTGCCAAATTTGAATCGAAGCGTTTCGTGGAACACAGTGAAGATGTGAGGGAAACGAGAGACTACAAATACGCTTGGCTCGTGCTTTGTAAAGCCATCACACAAGCTGGCTCTTTCTCCATACTTTACACACTTGTTCAGAGAAATTTCCCTCTTTTCCCTCTTTCTAACGACTCTCAAAGGCACCAAGAGTGCATACTTGTTAGTACTTCCTTTTGTTTCCTTTGGTTTCGTTCACCATGACTTGCAAAATGGAAAGAACAACAAGTATACCCCTTCAGCCTCCGACTTTCGGAAATCTGATCACCATTCTAAGCATTGATGGTGGTGGGATAAGAGGGCTTATCCCCGGAACCATTCTTAACTTTTTGGAGTCTGAGCTTTAGGTGAGCACGCTCATTATGAATTTTCTCATATCCGTTGTCGGTACATTTCACCAATCTTGTTAGCCAATTTGCATTCTTCACGGTCTTTAGAGGTTTGTGCATAGCAATAAAGTTTTTTTTTTTTTTTGTCGATTATAGTGACAAAACAATACTCCTTGGATTTATTATGCATTTAGATGACTCGCATGTAGTTCTCGTGATGCATGCATGTCCTAAACAAATTTTGAAAGGAGGACTGTTTTCGGTATATATAAAGTATATGCAACCAATCTTCACGTAACCCATTAATATGATACAACAATATCGAGCTAAAAATGTTTTACGAATTTCGCAGAAACTAGATGGCAAAGACGCAAGAATTGTGGACTACTTCGACGTTATTTCCGGAACAAGCACTGGCGGCCTCGTTACTGCCATGCTAACCACTCCCAATGAAAACAACCGCCCAATATTTGCCGCAAAAGACATCAAAGACTTCTACCTCAATAACTGCCCTAAAATCTTCCCCCAAGACAGGTAAAGGAAAAACCTACAGGAGTTGCTAATCTCTCTTCATGATCTAATTATCTCTTAACTGATCGAAATTAATAAATGTCCCTGACACTATGCAGTTGCCCCTTCACACCGGTTACGAAGATGATCAAAGCCATGGCGGGACCAAAATACGATGGAAAATATCTCCACAATGTGGTGAGGGAGGAGCTTGGAGACAAAAGATTGCACCAAACATTGACAAACGTAGTGATACCGACGTTCGACATCAAGACCCTTCAGCCAACTATCTTCTCAAGCTACCAGGTCATTCATCGTTTCATCATCTTCTTGAGATTATAAGAATATCTCTAGGGTTTTGAGAATATGTGGACAATGAACTCTTACAAGGATTATCAACATTATTCTTATCAAATTGGTGCCAGGTGAAGAAAGATCCGAGCGTGGATGCCTTGCTCTCGGACATATGCATTTCGACCTCGGCTGCTCCAACTTATCTCCCGGCCCATAAGTTTGAAACCAAGGACCCCACCGGTAAAGTGAGAGAATTCAACCTCATAGATGGTGGCGTAGCCGCAAATAATCCGGTAATATAATCATATTGCCATATAACTTGATTGGTTCAATCTGTCATCTCCGCAACAAAAAGTACTTGAATATCGAGAGTTTGCCTATAAATAAGGTGTGACAATAGCTAACTTTCTGTGATATTCGGATTGCATAGACATTGGTTGCGATGGGAGAGGTGACCAAGGAAATCATGGGAGGGAGTTTAGACTTCTTCTCTATAAAGCCAATGGATTACCGGAGGTTCTTGGTGATCTCACTCGGGACCGGCACTAGGAAGGCCGATGGGAAATATACGGCACATAAAGCAGCCAAGTGGGGAGTGTTGGGTTGGTTGACCAGCGGTGGTTCGCCATTGATCGACGTCTTCAGTCAAGCTAGTGCAGACATGGTCGACTACCACCTCTCTGCCGTGTTTCAAGCCCTACACCTTCAAGACAATTATCTTAGGATCCAGGTACATCTGATATGTTCCAATATTGACAGGAAAGATTTCCAGAGGAAAATAATTTCCACGATACCATCAAATATGAGCATGTTTTATGCTGATCATTGCATCTTCATGGCTTGATTTTTTCAGGATGATGCATTAACTGGTATTTTGTCATCTGTGGATGTGGCCACGAAAATGAACCTGAACGACCTGGTCAAAACTGGTGAGGCATTGTTGAAGAAGCCGATCACTAGGGTTAATTTGGAGACCGGGGTGTGCGAGCCCACGTCCAACCACGAGACCAACGAAGAGGCTTTGAGAAGGTATATGCATTCGCAATCACAAATGTTTAGTTTCGTGACGATGAATTTACGATTTATCACATTAGGCAAATTTTAGGTTAATTTGACTAATGTAGCTTCGTTTGATATTTATTGCAGGTTTGCTAAATTACTCTCCCAAGAGAGACTGCTTCGCCATGCGAGGTCGCCTCGTGGACATGCCAATAAACCGAAGTGATTATAATCGAGGGTTAGAGACTTTCTTGCATGATTTGCTGGATTTGTAATTTCAAGAGGGGACAGAGTATTTGTCTTTTTGTTAAATTTTGTTTTCATTTTGACTATTTTACTCTTGAATAAAACCCTTTGTGCATGGGGCTAAGGTAGACTTTTCTATCCTTCATTAATCCCTTGGTAGGCTAGGGCTAAGACAGATTTTCCGTAATTTCTTTCTCTATTATTGATCAATCATTGGCCATGGATGGCTGTAAGCATATTTTCAAGGGAATAAATTCGTATTACCGTCATGACTTCCTATTACAATTAGGAAAATGTTGAGCTGACCATCTCCCACAGACTGACAATGGGACGGTTAGCTCAGCAGCTTCCTTATAATTATATTACTGCAATCAGAGTCATGGACAAATGCATTGAGTTGCATCTTCCATCTCGTCGTATGAAAAATGATGATATGGCACGTTGCCACCAAAAAAAAAAATCGATGGTTTGAGACTACGACTTATTTGACATGGGAAGATATGCTTTATAGTTTTAGACATTATATGGGTAATATAGGATTATGATAGATAGTCTTATTAACATAAGTCCAAGCAATATGACCTAAAATTTGAGAAATCCTAAATCTATTTTAGAAAAATAAGAACCCAGTTGCATTTGTTTTTTTTTTTAATCATGTTCGGATCTTAGCATAAAGAAGTCAATAATTACCCATACCATCTACGTGAAGGTTATACAGCTAAACAAGACAAGCAGGTGAAATTTTTTCAATCATCGAGAAAAATAAACTTATGTCAACTAACGTACTGCACATTTCCTTTCTGGCAGGAAATACATTAGATAGATTTCGTCATCACTAGCTAATGTCATGAGTGAAGATAATAGAAGTGAGGACAGCAAGCGGAGCACATGTCATCTTTTATATGCTCCATTCTAGATCTCACTAATTCGCAAACTAAAATATCTCAACTTTTGCTTGAATACATATCGAAACGCACCTGATACTTAAAAGCGGGCTTATAAAGAAAGCACACATGCGTCAAGGTGGGTTTTAGAATCGCGGAATCAGGGTTACAGACCCCACAAACCTCATATCGAGTCGCGAAAGGATAAAGATGAAGCATTTTTGCTTCGGTCTCTAGCCATCGAGAGGCACATCATTGTTGGAACCACCACATGAAACCTGACGTATCGTCGAGCCATGCATAAACAACCAAGATCCAATTGTGAGAAGTGCTATCTCGCGTTTTGCAAATTTGACCTCTGCTCTAAACTTTAGCACGCCATGGAAATCACACACAGGCTCTTCGAGTCTCTCTCTCTCTCTCTCTCTCTCTCTCTCTCTCGCCTCGGGGGGTCACAGATTCAACCTAGAACTGCGTGAGCAAACATTTGCAGAGCGTCAGGAATATCATGTAGGCGGGGAATCTGCCACGTTTTGCGCAAAGACGGGTCCAAAAGATGACAGCACCCTTTGGCAAGTTGAATCCCCCTCCTCCGCACATTTGATTCTGTGTTCTGTTCTTTCCCCCCATCCGGCTCTGTTAACTCCCTGAAATCATCTGTTTTTTCAATAACCAAAACTTGGAATCTGCTTCTCTGTTCTTGCTCTGTCCTCCTCCTCCTCCTCCTCCTCCATGATCTCGAGCTATGCGCCCCTCAAGCTTTTGCAGCTCATAACAGTGTTAAAAAAGTAGATCTGAACAATGGACAGATGCCCACTTATGCAATGTGATCGTCATCTAATTATATTTTATGTTGGTTACATGTCCTTTTGGTTATGCGATCTTGGGTCGTGAAACTTTGCATCACGAACCTGATTGGACGGTCTGGGCAGTTGTTTTTGTGGGCTTTTGCTTCCATGCAAATGAAGGAACCGTTGGTGCGCTAACACATTTTAAGTCATATGTCACAACCCTCGTGAGCTCTGTATTCAAGAAGTCGTGTCCATCTACAAATCGGGTCTGGCAATCGATTTCTATTTGCCATTGATTCAGGACGTCATTTTCAGAAATTTTTTAGAAAGAAACGTATGAACATTCAACTTCTAAACAATCAAGGAACCTTGGCACGTACATTGCCCTTAATTATCAATAGCAGTTAATTGCCCTTTACCATTCAGCGCCCAACCATCTTTGAATTGCCTTAGAGGTACACTCGGAGAGCTTTGGCCATCAAGCTTCCACATTGGGATCACCATGCGCTAGTATGCACAGTCAAGCCCCTGATGAACTCAGAAGACTGGTGGATAAGGCAAAAACATGTAGGATTTAAAGGGTTTCCCAATATAATTGAATTGGATTTCGGTCGGCTAAATTTGCTTGTTCTCATCGGAAGGAGTTTGGATATGTCACACGCACACACACACGAGTTTTGCTAGCACAACATTTTTGGGGTGCCTATGAGAGTAGCGGTTAATGAATTCTTAAAAGATTGGAGCTCATAATAATTTTGAATCTTTTGTTATTTATTTTTTGGTGGAAAAGTTCGCCCCTTTCAGAGAAAGCCATTGCGCGATAGCTTAGCTAGCTAACTTCAATTAGTTGTTATCTTAGTTGGAGCGCGTCTTCCTTCCTTCTTTCAGATAGGTACTTTGAAAAGTTCACACCAAAAGTTTGTGAATTGATTTTTTGGAATGTTCACATCAAATGCTTGGGAAAGTACGCGCGAAAAGTAGTTTGAATTAGTTTTCATAAATGTTTGCACCAAGTGTTTTTTTATAGGCACTTGGAAAGTTCGCACCAAAATCTTTGTGAATTGGTTTTTTAAAATGTTTGCACAAAAAGTTGTTTGAATTAGTTTTCGTGCAAGTTTTCACCAAGTGATTTTTGATAAGGACTTGAGAAAGCTCGTATGAAATTTGCACCAAAGCTTTGTAAATTGGTTTTTTGGCGCACCAAAGGCAAGAAAAAGTCGCATGAAAAGTTATTCGAATTAGTTTCGTGCAAGTTTGTACCAAGTGATTTTTGATAGGCACTTGGAAAATTTTGCGACCTCATAGTAGATTAAGGACAATCACATAACCATTTCTCAGATATATTGACCCTTCCTTCAAGATTTGCTAGCATAACAATTTTTTGGTGTATGTGAGACTAGTGGGCCATAAATTCTTGAAAGGGTGGACTCCATGATAATTTTGAATCTTTTGTTATTTGTTTTTTGGTGACACAAAACAGTCTTCACGGTGGATTAAGGGCAGTCACATAACCATTTCTCTAGATGTATTGACCCTCACTCCTAATATTGATTTATGCTTTTAGGAACATAATTTCAAATCCAAGTGAATTATCTCTCTCTACCCACTCTCTGAGACAAAGTTTTATCATAACATCTATGTACGGCGTATAACACTGTCCATATTGCTATTTTTCTAGGAAGTCATCAATAGTCAATCTATATCATTCCCATTCCAAATACTTGTGCTGCCCGCCAACGCGTGCTTTGATCTTTTTCGCCTTCGGGTTTCTCATAATCCTTAGTGCTATGAATGTTGTGGATTGAATGCAGAAGATATCGATAGAAACGGGTGTATATAAGCCATTTTAATAGTGACAGATTATAACCCAAATTTCTGCATTCCACTGAACGTTTCCCGCACCCAAAATGTTCCCAGTGCCTTCAGTTTATTATTTGAACCTACAAGTCTTTCTCGTGGCGTTGAAAGTCTCACCAACAATTCTTCACTTCAAAGAACTCTCATCATCAGCTAGCCATTATGGTTCAACCTCCCTTTAAAATTTGGACTTTTCAATCAGTTTCTTAGATTGAAGAATTTCCAGTCAACTTAAAGCAATTCCCACCAGATCGTGAGGGGGATTCCGGTCAAAGTTTGGATGAAACGCGGCTTATAATTAGTCGCATCTTGTCCAAGACTAAGGCCAAAGAGCAATCACTAAACATACTCGAAATTCGATTTTTTCCCCAACTCTCTCTCTCTCTCAGAGACAACGTTAATATTTTGTTCGAATAATTAAGTCCATTAATCCATCCCCAAACCAACCCCCAACACCCCCACCCCAACCCAACAAAAAAAAAAAAGGAGAAAAGAGTCCTCATCTATGGAAATATCGAAGAGTTTGCCCCTCCAGCCTCCAACATGGAAACCTCATGACCACTCTCAGTGTTAGCGGTGGAGGGATAAGAGGGCTTATCCCTGGAACAATTATTGCTTTCTTAGAATGTGAGCTTCAGGTTGTTATAAATCAGTTTGCAATCTTTTTATTGCATGAAGAACAAGTTATAATGAAGTACAAGGTTTTATCCATGCATGCCCCTTGCAAGTTCTGTTGGCTTGAACAGAAACATATTTTGTGGACTATTGCAGAAACTAGATGGTGAAGATGTAAAACTTGCAGACAAGAACAGGTGGTCTGGTCACCAACGAAAAGAACCGTCCCTTGTTCGCGGCAAAAGATATTAAGGATTTCTACCTTAATAATCGCCGTAAGATCTTCCCTCAAGGCAGGTAAGCCAAGTTAACTCATTATTTCTCAAGGCCATTGTGTCTCAAATGACTATGTACTAACACAATATATCTTTATACTTGAAACTAGGGAAAACTACCAAAAAAGTCATAAACCTATTGTATTGGTATCAATTCAGTCCTAAACCTTTCATAGACTAGTTCAATCACAAACTTTTGGGAAAATTTCGTTTAAGGGCTCAAAGTACTCTTGTTTTTTCAAATAAGGGCCCAAAATGGACCTTATTTCAAAAAAGGGCATAAAGTGGCATCTTTGTTTCAAATAGGGCATGATTGAGTACATTTTAGTCATTTCATCTTTTTGACTTTTTTTCCCTTCCTTTTTTCTTTTTTCCTTTTGCCCTAGCTCCTCACCGGTGACCAGTTTCAATGATCGGCCAGCGATGAGGGCTAATATAGGACTCCGGCAACGGCAGTGGCCTCCCTTGGACAAGCTGAGGGTGGCCCTCGCTAGCCTCACCCAGGCAAAGTCAAGGGCAGCCGACTCTAAGGCTACCCTCGCCGGCCAAATCTTGCGAGGGCAGCTCTCGCCTCACTAGAGCGAGGGCCACTACCCTTGTCGGTAGCCTCGTCCCGCCTCGCTCTTGAGACTAGCGAGGGCCTTGCTTGGGCGAGCCAAGGGTTGTCCTCAATGGCCTCGCTCGATGGCTGTTCTCATCAGATCTGGCCAGCGAGGGCCAGCCTTTGCTCGTTTGGGAGAGGCTTTCAAGGTGAGCCAGGGCTCGCCCAGGCGAGGCCCTCACTAGCCTCGAGGGCGAGGCCAACGGGCAAGGTGATGAACAGTGCCCTAGGTTGAAGATGATTAACAGTGTGTCGAAGAGGGTCTCGGTGAAATAAAGGAAAAAAGAAAAGGAAAAAGAAATTAAAAAGAAAATGACAAAAATACCTTTGGTCAAGCCCTCTTTTGAAACAAAAAGGGTACTTCAGGCCCTTATTTGAAAAAAATAAGAGAATTTTAGGCCATTATTTGAAAATTTTCCAAAATCTTTTTGCATTTATTTGGCCAATTTAGGCTGGAAACCACTGATGTGGACATCGGCTATCTTACAAAGCAGAGTCGGCGCGAATGTTTAATTTTTTTAAATAATTTTTAAATACATTTTTTAATTTTTTACTATTATTTTTCCTTTTTTTTCCTCCTTATACTTTTTTTTCTTCCCCTTTTTTCTTTTTGCTATTCTTATTGAAGACAACAATCCTCTTAGGTCATCTTGGATGAGAGCGACAGGAGGAGGCAAGGAAGAGGAAGAGGTAGGGGATTGAGGGGGACCCAACAAGCCGAGCTCCATGGCAGGTTTCTCGGAGCTGAGGAAGTGGGGATAGGGAATTGCCATGGTTCTCATGTTTTATACCCAAAAAAGGAACGGGAACAAGGAGGCGAAAGAATGAAGAAAATGCCCAGAAAAGAATGGGAACAAAAGGAGAAAGTTAGAAATTGGACAAGGTGGGGTTACAAGAAGGAGATGGGAGTGAATCCCATAGCGAATCAAAGGCTATCTTTGGGTAAAAATGGGGAATTTTTGGGAAAAGGAATAAAAATTTGGGCAGAATTGTGAAGAAAAGGAAGGAAAGTCAAGAGTGGAGATAGACAAGAAGAATTTGGGTTTGGGAGGGGGAGCAAATTGAGTGGCATTAGAGAGGGGCCAGGGCGATAGGGTTTTCAGTGTTTTGCGTGGAGGGAGGAAGCAGACGTTCAAATCTCGTGTTGAGGGAGGAGGCCGACCTCACACTTGCCTCAGCCTGACGAGGCCGACACCTACCTGTGGTCAGCAATGGTGACCTCGCCTAGATAAGGCTAGCCCTCACTTGCCATGGTTTGTGGCTGGTAGCCGCTAGCCACTATTAATAAGAATAGGGGAAAGAAAAAGAGGAGAAGAAAAAAAAATAAAGGAAAAAATAAAAATAAAGAATAATATTTTTTTTAAATAAAAATATCCATATAGCATTGCCGTCCAATGTGGCACTGTCGGTACCACACATTAGCATTTTTCGGTCTAAATTGACCAAATGAACTGAATTGGTACTAATACAGAAAGGTTTAGGACAAATTAGTTAATTGAAAGGTTTATGACTTTAGGACTGAATTGTAACTAATGCAAAAGGTTTATGACTTATTTGATTCTTTTCCCCTTGAAACTACAGTTGCATATTTTCTCTTGCTATGAACAAGAACAAGGTAATGACTGGTCCAAAATATAATGGAAAATACCCTCATAAGCTTGTCAAAAGAAATTTGGTAACCCCAGATTGCACTATAAGGGGGTTTTTTTTTTATGGTGGCTACATTGATTAAAATTATAATTTACTCTTCTTCAGGGTTGGTGTAATAAGGTGATGTATAAAGATTCTTAATTAATCTAATATGGGCATGACTGAATGGGTTATATATCGGTTGTAAGTATTTAAAGGGTTGAATGAATGGGTCCAAAAAGTTAAAATTGAATTAGATTGGCAAAAATGGGTACATCGTTCAACCCAATTTGACCCATTAAGTCATCAAGTGGGTTGGGTCACACAATTCAAAGAAATCCAATTGTGAATGGGCCTCAATAATATTAGTTTTTATTTTTTATTTTCTACCTTTTAATAAGTAAAAGAAAGAATGAAATCAAGTTCTTCTTCAACTCTAGAACGTTCTTTACTCCAATGAATCTCCTCATATCCTCACACATACTGATTCTAACATCGCCACACTCACCCACGATCGCACCCCCCCACTTATCGTGTTCCTAACTGCACTTTACTACTGCTCATGCACTAAAAAGAGGATATCAGTAAAACAAGCAACTAGACTTAATAATCCATCTGTAAATGATGAATCCTCACTATCAAGCAAGACGTAACTAACACTATCCGAATTATAGTCATCTCCATTTTAAACATTATCAACAGACTCAGCTCTAATTTCCTCTACTATTCTCTGTCTTCAGCTTAAGGTAATCCTTTCTAATATGCCCCTTTTTGCCATAACTCCAACAAACAACATCACCAATTTTAGACTGATTACATCTATTTAGGTTTATACTACTTCTGTGAACAAAGTAATAGTTCTTGCTTTAATTTCACTTACTAAAGTATCATATAGAGTTCACCAGATTGTTCTTATAGATTCTTCAATAAGAGTCAAATTTTGAACCCCATCAAAAGTCAACCCCGTTGACCAGAGGAATTACTAACAACAATAATACTAGTATTCAACTGTCAGGCAATAAAGATAATAGAATCAAAGAACGTTATCTCATCTTCAAAGTCAATCTCATTGAACTTAATTGGACTAATGATCATATTGATTCTATTGATATGATCAATAACTGACGCACATTCGTCCATCTTCAAGTTTCACATACGTTGCATCAAGTAGACCTTATTGATCATAGAGGGTTTCTCGTGCATGTTGGCAAGGCGTTCATCAATCCAATAGTGATCTCTCTTGCTGATATTAAACGCAACGTTATGAGCCAACGTCAGCCAAATAACACCAAATGCATGTCTATCCAACAATTTTCATTTGGCTTATTTCATTAATTCTGATTTTTTCCAAGACAACGGTAAATGCAGATTCCTTTGATACAAATAATCTTAAAACAAAATCATTCCTATCAAACCTGTCGATTCTCACTTTCCTTCTCCATATCAGCGATTTACTTCAACTTAGCCAAGCCTAACTTTGATATCGATTTTTTTCATAAGCAAGCGATCAAACAAAAAAAAGACAAAAAAAAAAAAAGCGAATACTAGATCACGGGGTTTGGTTGGTGTGACCTTCGTCCACGGTAAGAGCAGCAAATCATTGCATTATGGATTAAGCGATACAACACAGATTACAATCACACTTGAGTCATTCAAACACTTTCATTATTACTTAACTCCCATTTACACCCAATAGCTCACATAATATTTGGCCCCACATTTTTTTGTGAAATAATCTCTTAATCTCACGAAAGAACTAAACAAATTTAACACTGGAATTTGCCGGCCAAAACACTGTTATTCTTCTCCGGTTTCACGCACGAAGAAGCCGCAAGGATGTAATTGTAAGGAATTTCTTTCTGCCCACATGGCGCACATCAACTTGTAAAAGGCATGTGAAAAATAAATGTTGGGAATATTATTAAACCTACCGGCAGAACTCCAATTTTGAATCGATCAAAGATCATACCATATCTGCTTTGCTCAATTCGTAAGTTCGTAAAAAATTCGTGTTTGTTACTTTCTATGATAGACGGGCCTTCTTGCAGTTCATCTTTGGCTGAATTCGTTCGCAGGCTCAAAGTGAGAGCTATTAATAGAAATACTGCTTATTAAAAGATTTAAGATTAAAATGGCAAAGGGCAAACAGTTTAAGAATTTTCAAAATTTCCTTATCTCCTCTCTTGAAATTTCCATGACAAACACTTCAAGCCGCCTTCATCAAGCGATCTCCGATGGTTCCCAATTTATATGGATGACTGCACTCATAAATGTTCCCTTCTGTTGAAAAACTAATGCGGATTCGTGGACTTTGAACCTTTAATAATCAAAACTATAGTTGGAGTGTCTTACCATTTGGTCCATGTGAGCAAGTTACAAACATTGTTGACGCAACGTCCATTTAATCTTGTTGAAGAAGACAAAGCTAACCCCGAGAGCAAGTTGTTTAAATAGTGTAATAATAAATCCAAATGAACCCACATGAAACATGACATATAGCTGGTCGATCATTGGTCCATATCATGGCCAAGCACAAGTTCACTCCGCTATGCAGCTCTCAACGCTGTGTTCAAATACTAGTCTCCCAAAAAGTCTCACCAGAAATTCTCCGTTGCATTAGCGACTGAAGACTGAATTAAAGAAAGACCTAATGCGATACACACCAAAAGCCATTCAATTACAAAGTTGGCGAAGCTCTTTTGAGTTTGGACTTTCAAATACAATCTCTGTACATGGAAGGAATCTAGGGTCCACACTTAAAACTAATTCGCAGAAACTTCGTTCGATCCGGTCAAATTGAATAGGAGCGAAACACGGTAAAATGTGAGGGAATGAGAGAGACTATAAATACGCATGGCTCATACAGTGTAAAGCCATCCCACAACTAGCTCTTTCTCCAAAATGGTACACTTGTTCAAAAAAAAAAAAACTCTCCGACGACTCCCAAAGCCATCAAGAGTACATACTAGGTCAGTACTTCTTTCGTTCGTCTCATTTACTCGACTTGCAAATGGAATAGAGCCACGAGTTTCAACCCTTCAAGCTCCATTTACGGAAATTTGATCACCATTCTCAGCATCGATGGTGGTGGGATAAGAGGCTCATCCTGGAACCTTCTAATTTTTAGAGTGAAAATCGGAGTTCAAGTGAGCACGTGTCGTCTCGTTATTAATATATTTACTAATCTTGTTAGCATATTAGCAGAAATACATATATATATGTAGTATCAATTCTAGTGAGCAAAAATAAATATTCGTTAGATTAATATGCACTTAGGATGTATTTGTCGGAGGTCATATGCATGCCAGTCCAAAGCAAACTTTAAAAGGGGAGATGTTTTCGGTTATACAAAGTACATGACAATCAATCTTCAGTGAACCAGTAGTCTGATACGACAATATCAAGCTAAAAATACTTTGGCGACTTTTGGCAGAAACTAGATGGCGAAGGACGCAAGAATCGCGGCTACTATTCGACGTTATTTCTGAAACAAGCACGGGCGGACTTGTTACTGCCAGCTAACGCTCCAATGAAACAACCCGCCCTGTATTCGCCGCAAAAGACATCAAAGACTTCTACTCTCAATCATGCAAAAATCTTCCTACCCAGGACAGCGTAAAAAGTAAACAATAGAGGAGTTGAAATCTCTCTTAATTGTTAATTATCTCTAACTGTTCGACATTTATAGATGTGCCTTAAAACTATGGCAGTTGCCCTTTCAAACCCGTTACGAAGATGATCAAAGCCGTGGCGGGACCCAAATACGATGGAAAAATACCTTCACACAATATCGTGAGGGAGGAGCTTGGAGACCAAAAGATGCACCAAACATGACAAACGTCGTGATACCGACGTTCGACATCAAGACCCTTCAGCCAACTATTTTTCTTCTAGCTATCAAGGTCAGTCATCGCTTCATCATGTCTGAAATTTTAAGCAAGATCCCTGGGGTTTTGAGGATATGTCGGACGGCTGAACTCTTACAAGACTATTACGTTATTTCGTCAAATTGTCCCAGGTGAAGAAGATTCCAAGCGTGGATGCCTTTGCTCTCGGACATATGCATTGCAACCTCGGCCGCACACCAACTTACTCCCGGCCCATAAGTTTTTGAAACCAAGGGCCCACCGGCAAAGTGAGAGAATTCAACCTCACGATGGTGGCGTAGCCGCAAATAATCCGGTAAATATAATTATAAGTGCCCTCCTGTACATGAAAATCTCAAACATGAAATTCCTCCTACCGCATGTCGTTCTTCATCTAGTTAATGTCAATAAAATCATTCCACACTCCCCCCCCCCCCCCCTCCCACCCCCCCCTCCCCCCTCCCCTCCACCCCCTGCTCGACAATAACTTAATTGTTCAGTTATCGTCTCCGACCAACAAAAATGTTGAATATCCTCCAAGAGTTGCTTTGCAATAACCGTGTGACGTAATAATTATCTGAATATCCGATTGTGCAGACATGGTTTTGCTG
>JAGVVM010006442.1:0-22928 GCA_019149425.1 Psidium friedrichsthalianum
TAAGGTGGTTCTAGTGTTTAAGATTTTTTTTTTTTTCAACCGTGTTCATCCAATACAGAGCTTGGGGGTTAGTTTGTTTTAAATGTTTATAAAATTCAAAATGTTTTTCTCCGGTAGTTATGGCAATTTATTATCATTTTTTTTAATCATCTATAGTTAAAACTGTTCTTAAGGAAACCAACTTTCCCACTATTCGATATTTAAAGATAAACAGGGGGGAGTCCTTTCAAACTTAAGAAAAAAAAAAAAAAAGAAATCGAAAAGGTGAATTAATTTGTTGTTATAGCAATACCATGGGATAGTATCATGCACATTGTCTCGTCATATGTTTTTCTTGAGAAACGCACATTGAGTGATCATCATCTTCATTGATGTAACGTTTATATTCATCACTATTTTAAACTCGAATGGATTAAATGCTGAAATCTTTACTAAAGCGCCGTCACTATCGCGCTTCATTTTCTGTTATATTATGGTTTAGATAGGTTTCATTGTGTGTTATTGAGTTACCAACGATGGAACTGACCTTCATGGTATTTGTAATATGCTATTTGGGCAAATTGCATGGTTTGAATGATGAATCAAAAAGAAAAGAATAATGCGCAATTTCAGGGGAGCCCTGTTCTTTCTGACAAAAGTCGACTCTAATCACGTCGGTACTGCCTATTTGAGTTATAAGAGTAATAATAAGGGTATATGACCCCTTTCTTGCTGGAAGCAAAGCCGCTAACGATACATTTGGGGGTCACATACACTTTTCAGAAACTTGAGGAGCCATTAAGAATTAAACATTTTATAGGGGCAAAAATAGACTACAAGTGTTTTTGTGGGGCAATACGAATTTCCCCAGTGACTAGTCTACCAATAGGGTTTGGCATCATCAGCATTGTTTTTCATACTGTCTATGACTTTCTTTACCCTTCAATATATATATATTATATATATATATATATATATATATATATATATATAATATATTGAAACCGAAGTGTCCGCGCGGCCAGAGAGCTTGTGTTCAAACCAACAGTGAAGCACGACTAGTCCCGGGGGGCTAGCGTAGTAGCCCACCGCCACGACCCTCCACTTAAATAAAAAATTATTTTTACGGTGCAAAACTTCTTTAGTGAAACTCTGCACACCAATTTCGGACTATGTATTGGCCTATAATTCTACGGATAATGCAATCTGATTAGAACATCAAAGAAGTGAAGAGGTGAGAGCTGAATGAAGCATCAACAGAGTACTGATTTCTGCCGTGGTTTGGTGATACAAATCCTCGTCGTGCTATGTCTTGGATTGAATAAGTATATTACGAGTGTCAAAACTTTTGTTCAACTCTCACTAGAGTGCCATAACTTTGTTTTTCTCTTACTTAGTTTCATAACTTTGAAAAATCGATCACTAAGTGTTATCAATTTGCGTGGACATCGAAAAAGCTAACGTGAATGCATAAAAGCTAACGTGGCATCGGTGAAAACGATTCTCTTGAATATTTTAATGTACATGTGGATTTTTCATAATTTTTTTGTTTTGCAATTTTCTTTTTATTTTGGTCTTTCTTGGTTTTTGCCCCTTGCCGGCGAGGTCACCGACGACCCTTGTTGGCCACGACCAGGGACCCTAGGGCTAGGGCCGCTTGCCTTGTACCTCCGGCCGTCGTGGCCTCGGTAGTGGTAGGTGAGGGCGCGAAGGCCCTTGCAGATTTTGGGCAAGGGCCCTTGCAGTCCCGCTGGCCATAGGCGAGGGTTGTCATGCCCTCGCTACCATGGCTGAGGGAGGGACGGCCCTCCCAAGTCTCGGCGAGGGCCTCCTCGTCCATGGTCGGTGAGTCTGCGGGGGCCCTTGCCTAGATGTGGCGAGGACCATTGTGCCCTCTCTCATGGCCGCTAAGGTTGCAATAGCCATCCCCTAGGGTTGTTGCGGCCCGGTCAACCCAGTGTGAGGTGGTCCTCTGCCCTTGGGCCAGCCGATCGTGCTGTGACCCTTGCTGGCCAAGATAGAAAAAGCAACAAAAATAAAATAAAAAGAAAAATATAAAAATAGAAAATATCTAGAAAATATTAAAATTAAAAAATCCATGTGTCGTTGAAAATAAATAAAAATCAATGAAAAGTTTACATAGGACAATTTGCCAAAAGTGACACTCAAGTGAACTATTTTCTTCTGATGTGGCACTCAAATGAGGAAAAAAAGGTTGTGGCATTTAAGTGAACGTCGTACAAAGTTATGGCACTTGTAATATACGTACCCTCTTGGATCCTTAGATTATAAGGGTACTCTGCCGCAAATTGTGTGTCATTATGAGAGGACGATTACGTCGATTGCTTTTAGTCTCATAATGCTTTTTGGTGCTTTCGATGTGCTTTGTAACGCTAAATACACTTGGGTACTTGTCCATGTGACACTAAGAGAAAAATAAACAGAGAAAGAGTCCATGTTGGTACGGATGAGATCAAACCCTTCCATATTTTATTGCAACTCAAGGGAAGATTTGCTTTAAAAGTTACTACAAAACCTAAAATTTCGCTTATCAAGTTTTCACTTTAAGTGGGAGCTTTACCAACCTTGCACCTCTTCCTTTATCTATATCTTTCCTGCTCAAAATGTATTATTCAGATCATAAATACAGCCGACGCAATTGTTATATGATAACTCTTCTCCACATGTAGGTTGGGGCAAGTGCACATGTGGAGCCTCTGGAAAACCATATAGCATCTCCTTTTGATGTAGGAGTTTGGAACGAAAAAAGCTCAGGTATTCTCTCAATGGAAAGGAAAGAAAGAAGATCCTAGAATGCATCGATCCATCCTAGACACTAAGTTTCCTCGCAGAATATTTTCAACTCTCCACAAAACAAAAACCTGAAAAAGAAACCCTCTTCGTAATTTTCGCAATAACTTAATTTTTCCAAGTATCCAAGGAGCTCTCAATTTGATGCACATATCTGATGAAAGTTTTCCAATACTTGAACATCTTGAAACTGAAAAATGCATGCATGCCTCAGATCTTTCAATCCCCAGCACTCGAACAGGAAAGATACTGAAGGAGAAAAGCTCTAAACAAATTGATAATTCTAGAATATTTTGTCTCTGTCATATACTAAATCCTGCATGTCCGGTACAATCTTACCAAACAAATCATACCATCTAATTACAAAAACCTTGCACCAAAACTCGATCGTTGTCCTGGTCGTCTTGAGCTCAAGCAGATGTGAAAGGGACGCTCGGATCGTGGCCCGGTGAGAAGGCGAGCAAAATGAGGAGGGACATGATCAGGACCGGCACGAAGAGGAGCATCAGCGGCGGCGGGGGCAGCGGCGGCAACACCAGTGGAAGCAACACCAGCAGGAGAGTTAATAAGGCCAGGAGGATCAGCATAGACCTCATTAGCAAGTGCCCCGCTGTGCATGAAGCTGTATCTTATAGCCTCCGGTGATGAATATGAAGCAACGAGATCTCCGCGTGGACATAGGATCATCATGTGAAGCCGCAGTGTCCCCTAAGACCCTCTGGAAACTCTCCCCCAGCAAGAGAGAGAGAGAGAGAGAGAGAGAGGGGTGTGTGTGTGTGCAGTCAATAAAGGAGATTGAAAAGTTGTTGGAGGAGGTTCATATGCAGACGCGCACACCCTAGTAGGAGAGAATAAATATGATAAATAGAGAGGATTCTGTCCTCTTCTTTTTCGGTTTTTGCCCCAGGAAAAGGATGTGACCCGGTTCAAATGAGGCCTAATATCCAAAAAAATAAAATAAAATCAACTTTAGCATATGTCTTAATTATATTCAATTTTTTTTTTGTTTCATAAAAAACCCCAACTTTAGGGTACATCCCATTATATTCAAAACTTTTTGTTCATAGAAAACTCTCAACTTTAGCCTATGTCAATTTTTTTTGTAACCCCACCGACCTGATATCTAAAAAATCCTCAATTTTAGTATCTATCCCAATTAATTAAAAAAATTATCTCATAAATAACCCCAACTTTCACTTTTGTCCTAATTCTTCCACAGTCATCTTTTGCCCATAATCACCGTTAGTTAATTTTACGTGACTCGAATTCACCAAAATTACTAATGAATCTTCGAAATTTGAAAATATCAAGTTTCAAGGATGACAAGATTTAAGATCGTTCATCTAAATCAGAATTTTCATGTCTAGTTGTTCTATGAGCCGTCTGTATCTCCTAAATGTGCAAGAGAAGCAGAGATTTTTTCATGTCACCTTTATTGAGGTGTAATTAATTAATGATGTGAAAATGCCACATAGGATTAACTAATTATGATTATGAAAGGAATGCTAATGTGGTAGAATTGGACAAAAATAAAAGTTGAGGGTTTTTTTGTGAGAAAAAAAATTGGATTGGGATAGATACTAAAATTATGAGGTTTTTCTTGGTATTAGGCCAGTAGAATGGGAATAAAAGCTAAAGTTGGTTTTTTTTTTTGTATTAGGCCGTTCGATTTGGTACAAAAGTAAAAGTTGGGGTTTTTTGAAGTGACAAAAAAGTTTTAGATATAATTCAGATAGATGCTAAAGTTAGGGGTTTTTTTTTTGTATTAAGCCGGTAGAATTGGGACAAAAGTAAAAGTTGGCAGTTTTTTATGTGACAAAAATTTTTGGATGTAATTGGGACATATGCTAAAATTGAAATTTTTTTGGGTATTGGGCTGTTCAAATCAGGGTTGTACCATTGTAAATTTGATTGGCATAACAAATTAAAATCTTAGTATAAGGAACATACAAACTAGTGGAATGAAGACGATGGCCATAGACCAAAAATGTGCACGCATCATAATCTCTATTTCATCCAAATTAAAGTGATTGATTTCTGGTCTCACTCTCAGGAATTGGGAACCGAATCAGATGATCCTGTTTCTTGACTGATGAATCCCACTCGGTTTAATGAAATCGGTGAATTATTAGTAGGGGTGGCAACATAGACTTTAATTTTAATATATTAATTAAAATTAGATTTGCATTCAAGATATAAAAAACAAATAAGTGTAGACTATTGGAATTACATTAATAAATAAAAAATAATTGATTTGGTCTGGGCAGCCTGGTTCCAGGGGGAATCGGATGAAATCACTAGTTCCAACTTTATGGAATCGAGAACTAGATTGGCACCCTTAGAAACCATATCGAACCGGCCATTCAATCCCGTCCGATGGTTTTCGGCTTGGTTGGTCCGTCTTGCTCACTTGTAGTCCAAACGCATCATAAATGTCATCTTTCCGAGGAAGAAATAAATAAGGTACGGAGGAGGAATATTGTGGAAACTTGAGGAGAGAGAAATGGGGGAGGGCATGGTGAAAGGGACAAGGGGGTTACAAGAAATCAGTAAAGGGGGGAGGGACGAGAAGGGGACGAGTGGAAACATTCAATGACTTAAGTTTTATTGCACGAGGAAAACTTACATTGGGCTGGTCATTGTCGTCACCAGCCGCCTTCGAAAGATACTTTCCGTCCTTTATTTCCTATGTTGGTGTCTTGGTTCACCCAACCCTAACGTGTGTATCATTTACAATCCCCGCCCACATCAAGACCCATCAAAGGAAAGGGCGAGAGAAAGAGGAAAGGGTCAAATCGTCAATTGCTCTCATTAAACGTCGATGCTGATCCGGGAGTTTTTGCGTTCTTCCACCCTTTCGATTTTCTTTGTCACGGTTTGCGCGTTTCGGAAGTTTTGAAAACATCCCCTCAACCAAATTTTTAATGTTTAAGATTCGATTTTAGGTTGGGATTTGAGTGGCAGAAGAAAGCGTGTTGAAATGAGAGGGAGTTTCCCCGAGTCATGTAACCAACTCTTGGAGCCATACAATGAGGAGGTAAATTCATCCTCATACGACTTTCGTAGTCCATACGTAGATGATCAACCGAGCAAAGAGCGTATTGTTTCAAAACTATGCATGATCTACGCTAGGGACGCACGATTAAAATGATCCACGTTCTAACATTTCTAGCGAAAAAGTCCACGTGATGATATAGATTTTTCTCTCGGCTAATTCGCTACTCCTTTGAACTTTGGACCGCTTTTGTTCTTACAGAACTCCTTGTCTTTCCAACATGTCTGTCGCAAGAACGACCGTACGTAGTCCCGAAATGTCCGAGGCCCGCGGTCAACAACAATAAAGCCCTTAATTTGTGAAGCCGTTCTAATTTGCAAAGAAAATATGCACAAATATACGATATTATAATTGGGAACGGAACCTACTGCCCTGGAGGAAGTATGACCAAAAAGGAAACTCAAGCCTCGGAGTCTAAGGAACCTCTGTAGCCCGAGGAGAGGGGGTTTAGCAAATGCTGGGTAACATAGACTCCAGTGCTCATTCTTGGGCCCTAAGTGGCTGTGTGCAGGTCTTCGGCACCCATACCCACGACTTCGAAGGCTGAGCCCAAGTATTAGGCTCCCTCGCGCAAGACCCCTGAGGCCAGGGTCGAGTCCCCGGCACCCATGCACGGCTTCCTGAGATTAGGATTAGGACCCCAACGCCCGTCCCTAGGTCTTTGACAACTAGGCCTGAGATCTTGACTCTCGTGTTCTTGATATCCAGACCCTAAGGTCCCTATTAGAGGTGTGCAACCGAACTGAATTTACCCGGTACCCGGATCAGACCACCTGAAAAATAGGATTGAAAATCGGTTCCCATTCAAATCGGTCCGGGAACCGGTTCCAATTTTTGAGAACCGGTTGAAACCGGTTCGGTTCCCAGTTCTAGCTAAAGGCCCACTTAGACCAGTTTATAGAATCAATTTTTAGATGCCGTTTAAGAAAAAAAAAACCTAAGTAACTAATTCTTTGCTAAGTTAGCTTGCCAACCGCAGCTTTGCCTCGCAGCATGCTCACCTAGGTGAACAAGAAATCATAAGATTGTTCCTTCCTCTTGGTATTATGTGATATGATGTTTAAGCTTAATTTAGCGCCAAAGAGTAATTACATTTGTAAATGCAGATTCATTTTTTTTTTTCGGTTGAATATGTAGAGTTGATTGACTAAGTAGTATGTGTCTCTCTCTGTCAAATTTAGTTATGCATTGTCAAAGTTGTAGTTTATGAGAAAACTCCATGTCCACAATTTGATCTATGCCCCTTTTTTCCTTTCTCACTTCTCTTTTTTATTGATTTTCTACGAGTAAACTATGGAAAGTTCATGTGATTGTAAAATTCTATTTTCATTCTTGCATATAGGGTAACTGGGTAGGCCCTGGAACCTGACCAAAAAATAGGGTCGTTTCCAAAACAGGTTCCTGGATAAATAGGGTAAGTTCTCAGTTCCAAAAATGAGAAGCGATTATAAAAGAGTCAGGTTTAGGATGTACATTTGGACCCAACTCACCTGGCCCATGCTCACCCCTAGTCCCTATTCTTGTGTCTAGGTCCCTAGCACCTGGACCTAAGACCCCAATGGCCACACCTAGGACCTTGCAGTCGGGTCTTCCAATGCCGAAACTTGGGACTTGGTTGTACTTGAGACTTTTTTTTTTTCCTCATATGCGTGTTTGATAACAAATATCGGATAATGGCCTCCATATTATTTGTAGAATATAGTCAAATATAGAAAAATGAGAATGGTTGCCCTTGGAAATAAGTTTGTTTGAACATAATTTCTGGCAAATTTCATTTGCTGTAAAATAAACCGAGCTTTAATCAACAAAAACGAAGATTGGATCCGAGTATTTGTGTTGAAAGTGATACTCTAATTATCCTTGGTTAATTAATATTATAACTTTTGCAAGCACGAGCTTAACAGAAAAACTTTCCTCAAAAAAGGACGAATTTTTCTGCCGTAGTTGATCTATTCATTTGCTTACATCAAATTTATAGCATGCTATATACTTTCAAAAAACTTTTCAGGAGTTAATGGAAAATTTCACCAATATTTATATGAGTATTTATACATATGATTATTGGCTTAAAATTTGGTTCGATTTTGCTAGGAGTAATAAACATATTAAATGCTCAAAAGTCACTTTCCATTATGTACTAGTAATTTGTATTTATAATGAGGGGGACATGGAGAAAGATTCTAGTTTGACTACAAATGGACATGCATCATATGGACTTTGCTACGAGTAGCACTAACAAATATTGTCAAGTAGCGATAACACAAATATTATCAAGTAGAGCAATGTTATCTTAAGACTGTTGAAGTGACGAATTCCTGAAATTTTAAAGGACGTGTGGGATAAAGAAATTGTTGAAAGAAAGTGCACAAACATAAACCAAACCAGAGTTTGACTCCATGGTATGGCCTTGCAAGCATAATTTCCTTCAATGATCACGAATTAACTCACCCAAAACAGTGTCAGTGTCAGAGTTTGACTCGATGACAATGCCTTAAATACGCTTTGATGACGCAGTAGAGTTTGATTTGATGGCATAATATCTGGGATAAAAATAAACGTCGGAGTTTGACGCGACGACGAGAATCTGAAAGGTACAATTAAGATAAAGTAAATGTAGTATGATAAATAAAGATAAGATAAACTTGTTGATTTATTCGGGGGCTCCTCTATGGATGCCTAGTGATATTTGTTGATACCTAAATTTTGATTTTTTATTTAACTTTTGCATAAAAGTTAGAACTAACTTTAGTTCTTCCAAAAAATAATAAATTCATCATTCATATTTAATTTTCTTGTTTTGCATTGCATTTGCATTATTTTGCACCGATGGTAAGGATTAGAGCTTAAATTGACAAGTGATTGGGCTTGGCATGGCTTGAAAAATTTGGCTAAGGCACAGGAGGAGGTTGTTGAAAAATTCTAAAGGGCTGGGACCTGTTTTCAGATTTAATTCGGCCCCTTTAAGCTCATTTAAATGTTAAAGGCTTTTAATTATTTATCCATTTAGTCAATTAAAGCGTAATTGAGCCCAAACTTGCGCGAATGAGTCCACAAGGGACTGAAAATTTCGGCTGGCCCATCTATATGGCTTGGCCAAAATTTCCCGCCCTAATGGAAAGGTAATTTCATGATTTAACGCTATAGTTAATTAAATTCTGATTATTAGTATAATAAAGGGCTAAAATAGGAAACCTACCTTGGCTAGGATAAGGAAACTTGAATCCTAAGCTTGCGAGGTTTCTCTATAAATGTAACACTAAGTCTAGGGTTACAAGGACGGTGATTATTGCATTTTAACCACCCCCATTTCCACATGCCACTGCTCCTCCGCCGCCCAACCAGTCACGCCGGCAGCCCTGTCATCACGCCTGCAACCCCACTGTCCTCCCTGCTGCCCTGCCTTCGCGTCTGCAGCTCCACTTTCGCTGTAGCTCGACACTGATCAGGCCAGCCTCACGCTGCTGCAGCTTGCCATATCCGTCACAGCCCGCCTAAGTCGTCGCCTGCCCGTCTGCAATTGCTGCATGCCCACTGGTCCCAGCGGTCCAGCCGCTGATCAGCCTCTATCCCTCAGCTGATCAGCCTCTATTTATTCACTAATCAGTATATAAATTTTCTGCAGATTTTAGTGTCGTTTGCACACTTTTGGAGTGTTTTGGTGGCTGTTTACCCTTGAAATAGGGCTAATTTTGGGCGACTTTTTACTGCAGGTTTGGTGCAGAATTTTGGCTTGGTAAAAGGTATTTTTCTCATCCTTTTGGTTGCAACCATGTAGTTGTTAACCATGTAGTTGTTTGATTGGAATTTGCATATGTCCATAGATCACCTCGAATTGACATGTTTTTGCTATCGAGGATTGAAAACATGAGCATCGTTTCTCGGAATTTTGTCAAAAATTAAAGCAAGAAAGTGATTTTTGCAAGATCAACTAAAAAATCCTGAGTTTTTTATCGAGAGATTCGAAAAATTATTGTGACTTGACTCGATCGTCATCTTGGCATATTTTTTCTTAATAAAAAACCCTAGTCCAAATTAGGAAAGATCTTTTCCTAAAAGGTAATGTATCTCCTAAATTGGACAATTCTATCCATGATTATTTGGATACGATTTTTTGGTTTAGTGAAATACAGGAAATTAGTCAATCAAATCTATGATTACCTAGATTCAAACAGCTAAATTCAAGAAGCCAACCTGGATTACAAATGTAATTTTTTTTTTTTGAAAATTAACAAGGATATTTGATGGTTTGGTCTTGATTGTTTCTTTTTTTTTTATATATGTTTTATCTGGAATTTTGGATCTCTGATGGGTACCTTTTTTTTTTTTATTGTTTTTCCTTATAACTTAAAAATTCTAAAATTTAGTAAGATATGGCTTCTTAGTAGCCTTATCTAATTAAGATTTTGGAAGATAGGGTTTCTTAGAAGCCTTCTCTCATCGGTTTATTTGGAATAAAATCAAGAAAATTGAATCAATCATGGATATCTTTAATTTCTGAAAATTCATTAAAAAATACAAAAAATCATTCATCACATGTTTGCATATCATATTTTTGCATATCTCATGTTGGCATATCATATTTTTGCATATCTCATGCTCACATATCATATGTTTGCATGTCATGTCATTTGTATGTTACATGTTTATGTACCATATCACGCCATGTCGCATGTTTGCATCCTATATGTCACATTTCGCCATGTCATATTTGCTATCATTATGCCATGTCATTCGCACGTCATATAGAAAGCATGTTCAGGTTCATTCATCTTAAGCTAGTTAATTTAATGTTCAAGTCATTTGACTAAAATTGCATGTCCATTAAATTAAGCATGAATTTTCGCACCTTGTATAGTTCTTGCATGTTCAGTTTAATTGATTGCACAATTGTTTCATATGCCATCCACGTTATTCATGCCATGCATAGTTAGAGTAGTCTTGCGTTTTACATCGCATTTGCATTAATGTCATGTAATCTTGCATATAGGATAACGTGACAAAATTTTGCATGTCTTGCATCGCATTTTCACATAAGCCATTCACATCATTCATGCATATAAGCAAAAGGAAACCCAAAAATCACTCCTTTTTGTACATCAAGTGAAATCAATTCAAGTTGAGTTGCTAAATTTGACATTTTTTTTTATGAAAATTAATTTATCGAAAGGGCATCAACTTTTAATTAATGTAACCAAGTCCTCAAACTTAAAATCTTTGGTTCGTAGAAATAAAGTATTCTTCCAATGCTTTATTTAGGTTTCTAATTAACCTACCAAAAAATGATTAATGGTGACTCTATATCTAAAATCATTTGAGTAATAAACCAAAGTTGCGAATTGATAGGGTTTGGGAGAGTCCATATTAGGTTGGTCAAACAATTAACCTAATAATTTATTAACCTAAGAATAAGCTTGATTTTTACATCGCAACAACTTTCTTGGCGATTCCACTAGGGAAAACTCTTTAATTTCAGAGTACTTGAAATTTTCAGAAAAATTAAAAGACTTAGTGGGCTTAGGCCGTAGAAAATTTCATGGGAAATCCTTTGGTTTGGCAACCTTGATTGAATTTCACTTCAAAAGTGTTAAATGTTTTTGTAGAGTTGGAGTAATAAGGGGTAGAATTGATTATTAACTTTTGCTTTGCAGGATGGTGTAAGAATGTATGTCTCGGTTTATATTGAAGTGATGTTTGATATAAAATCTTGTGCATGCCTTTAATGTTTTAGCATTACATCAAGCACGCACCACCCACCATTGAACCCAAATGGCTAGGTGTAGGATGGTACTCGAATGTGGACACTCCAGCTGCCATTACTTGGCCCGAGTCTCCCTTCTTGAGTCTTGAAGTGTTAAATCAGTACCAAGAGTTATCACCTTCGTCATCTATCATATGATGCAGGTTGTTACTTGGTTGAGCCGGAGTTCACAGGGACCTCGACTCAATCACATATCATAGTGGTTCAATTTGGACATCCTTGAGGCTCCACCTTATTAAACCATATTAGATAGAAATTGAATCTCAAGTAACATCTCATGTGTATGTTTATACGATTGCTATCTTCGTGCTCTAAAGGCAGTAACTTCCCGAACTTTCTCTCTTTTCCGCTTACTCATTTTCTGGGTCGGTCTTTGGCAACTTAGGTGAGTCAAATGTCTCGAGCTATACATTGGGGCAAGTCTGAATTCTCATGCTGCCGAATGATCAATTGAAGTCATGGTGGTTCGCATTGGGAGAGGATGGCCATGCAACCGTCGAGTTTTGCATTGGCTGAATGCTTCCTTTATTAGACATATGAGTTCGTGTAGGCTTGGTCCACGTAATGGCACACTTTTGGAGCCTAAGGACTACTACTTTCATATTTGATAAGCATAAGCTCACTCAAACTTTAGAAGAATATAGCATTCTTGTTGAAAAATCACTACACTCTGGATTAGTTAACTTGCTAATTGGGTGGGAACTAGTTGTAATCTTATCTGAATACCTCAATGTCAACAGAGATGAAATAAGCAAAGTTTTGAAAGTGAACCAAGGAAGTTGTTTTTTCTCGTTTTTTGATCTATGCTTTGGAAAAGCTTTTTTCTCATATGATAGGGCTTATATATATTTTTTATGCTAATGTTCTTTGACTCGGTAGTTTTTCTGCTAGCTCCATCAAAGGGCATATCAGTGCAAGAATCAGCAATTTACCCCTCACCCTAGAACTGTATCCCAAGTGTTGGCTGTTCTGTGCAAGAAGGACTATAGAGCCATTATGACCTAATTATGCGACTTTCTTGAAGTATGACCCATTGAGTATGACCCATCGAAAAAGTGTGATTATCATCAAAATGAGCCAAGGCATGCCACTAATGATTGCATGGTGTTTAGACACCACATTTAGGACTTGCTAAACTGGAGCATCTGCATTCTAATTGAATGGCCCACCGAATGTTCAAAATAATTCGTTGCCTAATCATACGGGCAATGTCAATGCTGTTTTTCTGAAGTTGGGGGAGTGGAATGCTTTAGGATCCATGTCATCAATATTTTTATTCTCTGGTTTGAGCAGGTTATTAGCAGAGTGGTGAGGTTGTATCATCAAATTAGATGAAAGAGTTGGTTCTAAGACTAATGGAGGATGGAATGATCATGTACACTATTCAAATTGGAATGTGGTCACTATTTCTCAAATCATTATTGATTGGGACCAGAGCTTGCCACATTGATGACTACTCAAGTCGAGCTGGAGCCTAAAGCTTATTTGATAGATGCCGATATTACTAATTAAATCAAGTTAGACTCGGAGTTGATGACATGCCCTTTCTAGAGGATGCTTCTAATAACGAGTTAGGAATCACCATACACAATAGTTTTGTGATTGTGTCACCTCAACTTTTCCATACAAGGACGACAAGGTGGTGCCATGGTCCTACGATATGGAGCTAGACCTAGTGACAAGGTCTGAACGTACCTACACTAATGATCAACCATTAAACAAGCTACTAATAAAGAAGCACATCAGTAGGGATCAAAACTAGTGAGCATAGCATGGTTGATCAATTGCAAAAATTGCCGGCTCAAGTTTCTTTATTGGAACTCCTTCAGTCATCTGACAAGCATCGAAACTCCTTGATGAAGGTCTTAGGTGTGGTCCTTATGCTCGAGAATATTGACATGAACAAACTAGAGAGTTTTGTTGGGCGATCCTTTTAAAGGATCAAGAGGCATTTCTGATGATGGATCCCTATAGAAGGAAGAGGTCATAATAAGGCTCTTCACATATCTGTGAAACACAAGTAGACTCACATAGCTCGAGTACTCATTGATAATGGATTGGCCTTGAATTTGTGTTCATTGGCTACCTTGAAGCGTTTATGAATTGATTCGGTCAGGATGCAAGTGGACAAAACTTCTGTTAAAGCATTTGATGGAGTGAAGAAGAGCATTATGGGATAGATCAATATGGAGATGCAAATCAGAACTTCCATGTTCGATGTTTTGTTTGAAGTATTAGATATTCCTTTGGCTTTCAATCTTCTGCTAGGATGTCCTTGGATTTATAATGCCAGTGCGATACTGTCTAGTCTACATCAAAAGACCAAATTCATAGTTAAGGAGAAGTTGGTTGTTGTTTATGGAGAAGGAGATAACTATATCTATAATGAGACGGCCATTCCTTATGTCGAGTTGGATCACGTTAAAGAGGATAGTTACCGTTCCTTCAAACTGGTAATGATCATTCACGCCTCTCCAGAGAGACCCTTGCCAATCCATGAGATATCCAATGCTTTCCTCATGGTTACTAAGGTAATGGTTAGCAATGGACTTGAGTCGAGCACTGGCCTAGGCAAACATGGCCAAGGAATTCGCACTCGATTGAAGCTAACAAGCAATCCCATATAGCTAGTTTGGGATATCATGGATCCAAAGGCCTTGGACGAGGAAGGTATGGTTTTAGGTGTGGACATGGTTAAGCTAGACAAGTAGGCTGAAGTTAGATAAGCCGTGGAAAAGCAAAATACAACCCTTTACCACCACCCCTTGGTGAAATTTGATATGATAAGCTAAACTTGCATGATAATGATTTAGGGATCGTATTCCCTAACTCACCAGAGGGCCAAAATGGTAAGGATTCTAAGCACCAGAAGACTGAGTTAATTGTTATTGATGCTAAAGATGTGGAAGATGGTATGCCTTACGTCACTTGCCTAGTTGAGGATCTCTCTATTGGTGCTATATTTAAAGACCGATGTAGATTGATGAAGCGGATGATGCGGTCAACCCAAATAATTCAAGAGATAATGAAGTTTACCTTGTTAAGAAGCTCTGTCCATCAATGTGATATTTGATGATCCACTAGAGGGATTGGATACAAATAAAATATTTATGTTTTTTGGACTCTCTTGTGTGGGAAATTTTATTGCTTTCTAGCACCTTTCATTTTAATTCTTGTTGCACTCTAAGATTCCCTTTTCAATATGATGTAATTTGATTGATTTATGATCAATAAAATTACAAAAAAAAAATTTAATCATTTTTGGAATCTTGTCGAGGCATACCAAACTGACCTGATGACGATAATCAACGATTGAAAAATATGTCATCTATGGTAAGCACTGAGGGTTAGGCTTCTTTAAGAATTATCGTCCCAAGATTCTCGAAAATAAAAGATGTTCTAAAGAGCATTTCAAAAACAAAAAAAAAAATGTGTGTTAAAACCTATTTGTTTTTTATTCCTCTACTTTATGTCTCAAGGGCAAGCTTAGGGATGGGGAAACAATGGATCCACACGTATGCAATGTTCGTGATTTGGATGATTCTTATTCATGTATTGAAGAAATACATTGGAACCCGAAACATCATGAGAAATCTAAACCTTTGATTATGAATAAATTGTATCAATCAATCTCTGTTATCCGCAGAATTCCAAAGAGGTGAAGACTAGGGCAAGTCTCCCAAAGATATAGTTAAGCATCTAATTAAGCTCTTGAAGAATTATCGAGATACCTTCGCATGGTCTTATGCGGATATGTCAGGTCTTGATTGATTGCTCATTGAACATTGTTTAGCGATCAATCCCTCGATAAAGCCTAAGAAGCAGAAGCCTCAAAAAGCTAAACTCGAGTTGTCAAAAAAGATTGAAGAGGAAGTTATGTAGCTTCTCAATGTGGGATTCACTGAGGTCTCCCAATATCTTGACTAGATTGCAAATATAGTTTCGGTTGTGAAGAAACACAATCGTGTTCGAGTTTGTGTGGACTATCCTGACTTGAACAAAAGCTAGTCTGAAGTATGACTTTCTACACCCCCACATTGACGTGCTCATGGATAGTATAAAAGGATTTGAGTTATTCTCATTCATGGATGGTTTCTCGGGCTATAATTAGATTTTGATGAATGAGGAAGACGAAGTGAAGATGGCATTCACAACCCCATGGGGCACATTTCATTATAAAGTTTTCGTGACCTAAAATAAAAAATTCTAGGTTAATGGATTACTAAATTAATTAAATGAATTAACTTAGTCCAAGCTCTCCCAAGCTCTACAATTCGCAACTTAGGTTCAAATGATTCTTATCAAAAGATTTTTAATTTTAGAGCCACCACTAATCTTTTTTGGTAGGTAGATTTGATACCTAAATAAAGTATTGGGAGAATACTTTACTTTTTGCAGACCAGATATTTAGGTTTGGGGACTCCATGAGCCCTTTCGGTACCATTCTTATGAATTTTTCTTTCAGATTGGCAAATTCAATTGATTCAACTTGAAAATCAATGTGCAATTACATTTTTTAGGGTTTTCTTGATTATATAAATGCAATGTATGAATGCAACTATATGAATGCAAATATGACATGAATATAATGATTTTTGAAAAAAAATGAATTTTGATGCACATAAAACATGAGTTCTGACTAGATGACATGTAATATGAAATCTAACCTAGAATGACGTGAGACATGGTATTATATTATATAAATGATGGGCAAAGATATGTTCTATATCCTATTTGACATGCCAAAATTTGATTAATTATTCTAGCCTAAATGACATGCAAGTTAAACTATTAAAATTAAATCTATGTCCTAAATGACATTAAAAAAAAAATGCATGAATGACATATTGGAAACATGGCAAATATCTACGTTACATGAGATGAAAATGAATGGCTTGTTCTCCTTATGAATTTTTGATTTTCACCTTGAAGGAAATTGGTCCGACAATTAATATAAGTTAAGAGATTGATTCTTCAAAATCCAATTTATATTAGAAGTCACCTTGAAGTGTAATTTCATGAAAATTTCATTTAAGACAAAGACATGATGTGTTTTATGATTTTTATTAGAAAAAATGAATCAAATAAATTTATAGTAAATCTTGAGCATAATACACCTAATAATCCGAATTTTCCGATAGATTCACCTCATACTGAAAGGTTAGGTCTGGAAGGGGAATTTTATTCACATCATACCCCAGTGGTGGGATCGGATGGTGAATTTTAATATTGGACTAAAGTTGTACCCAAATATTATGGGTCGATAGTGAAGTCCAATTTTATGAAATTAGTCGGTTTGATCCCAAAGGTATGGGATATGACGGATAATTTTGATGTGCAAATGAGATCATACTTCGAGATTGAAGTCAGATAATCATCTTTTATGCATATGTTTTTCTTGGACTTAGGCATATGGGAGTATAATATACTCAAGGTAAATTAGAAAATTACTTGAATTGGATGAGATGAAGCTATAATATAAAAATAAAAATGAAATTTTCGGCCATCTAGGGGATAAGGGCCGAATTATAAGGGGCAAGATTGCCCTATCCACAAAGAATCACATCTTTTCAAAATTTGCAAATTGTCTTACAATATTTTTCAAATATTTCCTAGATAATTCCAATTCAAAAAGAGATGTTTGAAACTTTTTAGATTTCAAATTGGATCTCAAGATACGCCCAATATTCTGAAAAGTATGCACAATATATTCAAGATAAGATTGGAAATCAAACAATTCATATTTAGGCCTTAAAAATCTCGATTGATTAAGTCGAATATGCAAAACAAGGCAACAAGATAATGTCAATATGAAGAGAAATTGGAAAATTACCTTGTCTCGCAAAGATCATCTTTCCTAAATCAAATTCCGCTCAAGACTTGCACACCAAGATCCGAGAGATGAACTGGTCAGCTAGGGAAAACACGTGCGCGATAGGGCTTTGGAAAGGCGGTCTTATGGCTTTTCAAGATTTGTTTGCAGCAACGATTTCAAGGTCGGTCCACCTAAAAAACAACTCAAAACAGCGAAGAAAAAACTGCTGAACCAACCAAGCAGCCCGCAAAAACCTGCGTTAAATGTTGGTGAAAATCGGGCAAAATCCTACTGTTTTAGGGACCGAACAGCGGCAAACCCTAACCCAAGCAGCCGTGAAAACAGTCTAAACAGCAGCTCAAAAACCGTTCATACAATAGCTCGAAGGCACGCCAAAATAACCTCTGGGCTCGCCTAAACGGAGGCTGTTTTTGACACCAATTTGCAGCAGAAGAGAGCCCCAAATAGCAAGGTTTTTCAGCACCAATCGGCAGCGAAAAACGTCCCTACACAGAAAACGGGTACGTCTAGAGCAGAATCGGCCTTGAACGGTGGGGAAGTGCGGGGCGAAAATTCAGGGCAGCTGCGGCATCGGACAAGCTGAAGTGGATGACACCGGGCTGCTGTATAAGCGTCAGGGCTACTACAACACTGGAAGGGAAGTGTGCACGAAGAGGGGACGGCATAAGGGGAGGAGGAGGTTGACCCTCGAGGAAAAACCTTGTACTCCTTTGATTTTCCCCAAGAATGTTCAGAAAATTCTAAATGAGAATTGCCGACCTCCGAAGGCTAAGCTATAATGATGTATTTATAAAGAAATTCAGAGGCTTAAGGCTCAAGTTTTCCTAATCCTAGTTGGAGTTAAATTTCCTATTCGGGTCCTTATTTAAAAGTCAGAATTCTGATTAATACTTGCAATAGCTCAAAATTTTCGGCTACAAAAGGGTGTACATGGGCTAGCCAAAAATTTCAACAAATCGTGGGCTCCGTTGTGCATTCTTAAGCTCAATTCAGGCTTTAATTAATCAATGGATAATTAATTAAAAGCATTTTTATCATGAGCGCAAGCGGGCTGAATTAAGTCTGAGACTGGGTCCAGATCCTCTTGAATTTTTGGCACACCCCTATCCTAGCCTTAGCCGTAATTATGAGCTTACCATAGATTTCTTTGGGCTTAATCTAGGCTTTATACAAATAATCGACATTTTAATTAAAGTCTTCTCTTAATTAGAAGCTCCAAATAGGCCCAAATCCTTCCTTGAATTTTCGACACAATTGCTCCCGATTGTCGAAAATTTTCTGCCAATTTAAGTCTAGTCACCTATCCACTTCAAGCTTAAATCCACTGTCACCGGCCCAAATAAATTGCAAAAATGCAATGCATGCTAAACTAAATTAATTATTATATGGATGAAAACTAATTAATTATTTTTGACGAGAACTAAAATTAATTGTCATTTTTATGTAAAATAAATGATTTAAGAAAAAATCAAAATTTAGGTGTCGACAGCTGTTTCTCTTTGAGTGGAGACTTGCAAAGGTTTTACCCAAAGACATAATTTGATCCCTAAATTTTGATAATGCAAATGATGAATTTTTTTTTTTGCGGGAGTCTTAATCCCATTTTCTATGCAAAAGAAAATTATGCATGATATGCAAGATTGTAAATAACATATTTCAACGCTTCTCTTTTCATAGAGAATGGTCAAGAAACCTTACATATGGATTGCACACGAAGTATCTGGCCTTTCTAGATGCTTCATAGTGTTAACAATTCCTTGATTTTGAAGTTTTTTCTTGTGGAAACAATGATCACAAGGTACTAGGTGCCTTGTATGTTACTAGAAATTTCCCTTTGACGCAAGACTGCACAAGATATGTAATGATTAAATTGACAATTTAGGTCAGTAACGTGTCAATTCGAAATAAGGTGTTACACTTGAGCTAATTGGTGTGAATACAAAGGATGTACCACCCGAGCTAATTGACCTAAATACAAAAGATCAAAATGACAACTTAGGTCAATAAATTGTCAAATCAAAATAAGGTGTGATACCTGAGCTAATCAGCATGAACACAGGATGTACCACCCGAGCTATCGACATGAATACAAAAGATCAAAATGAGAACTTAGGTCAGTAAAGTGCCAATTTGAAAAAAAAGGTGTGACGCTTGAGCTAATCGATGTGAACACAAAATTAACATGATTTTCTAGAGACAACTTTGTTAGGAGTATGCCCTAAAGCAGTCATATGATGGTCACATGTATGGCATAAAGATTGTACTATCTATATAATATTAATGGCAAGACGCTTGTTTATTCATCTTGTCCCTTTCTTTTAGATAAATAAAGTCAATTAGATCAGTTGGAACTGATACCCATTCTTGAGGCGTCAAGAATATGTGTGACGGGTCATCAGTTGGTCTCTAATCTTCAAATTAGTTCCTGGTCAAAGGATCGTGGACTGGGCATCCACGATTTGGTTGAGACCGGTGTGTTTGCAGTCTCGCTATTGAACATTGGATACCTAATAGGGATGACGAGTCACAAGTCATCGGACGTTAGACGTCTAAGCTGGAACACAGATGTTCGTATTGAAACGAGTTCGATTGAATCCATTGAACGTGACGAAAGAGTGATTGACTAACATGGAGGTTTCATGCTTAGTCAATGTCTCAATCGCTCTTAGCTTTGGTGTGTTAATCGTCCTCAGACCTGAGCCGCGATGCTGACTTGTATATTGGATGGCTGTGGTTCATAGGTACGATATTGGTCGATCATTAATCCGCCTTTGTGCATGATGGTCACAGTCCTCCTGAATGTTACTATAGGAATTTGGCTGATGAGATGCAATTGCTATTTATAGTAAACGACGATGATCAACTAAACGATCCTGAGTCATATACAGAGGCTATGTTAGATAAGGCTTCTGACAGATAGCTTGAGGCCATGAAATCTGAACTGGACTCGATGTATTCCAATGATGTATGGACATTAGTTGACCCACCTGAAGGTATCGTATCTATAGACTGCAAATGGATCTTTAAGAGAAAGATCAATGCGGAGGGTCAAGTTGGAACATCCAAAGCTAGACTGGTGGCGAAAGGTTATCCCCAAAGAGAAGGTATTGATTATGATGAAACCTTCTCTCGGTCGCCATGCTGAAGTCTGTTAGGATTTTATTAGCCATAGCTGCACACTTGGACTATGAGATATTCCAAATGAACGTCAAAACAACGTTCCTTAATGGATTTATTGAAGGAGATATCTATATAGAACAGCTGTCTGGTTTTGGGTCCCAAGGCAAAGAGCATAAGATGTGCAAGCTTAAGAGGTCCATTTATGGACTGAAATAAGCCTCAAGGAACTGGAACATCTGATTCGATGAAGTGATCAAATTGTTTAGCTTCATCAAGAATCCGGATGAATCCTGTGTGTACAAGAAGCTCAGTGGGAGCGCTATTGCATTCCTGGTCCTGTATGTGGATTATATATTGTCGATTGGTAATGATATGCCAATGCTGTCATCCATTAAGCTGTTCTTGTCGCAGAAATTCTCCATGAAGGACTTGGGAGAGGCCACCTATATTTTAGGCATCAGGGTCTATAGAAATAGATCCAGACAATTGCTTGGTCTCTCACAGTCCACGTACATAGATAAAGTGTTGAAAAGGTTCAACATGGAATATTTCAAGGGAGGGTTGTTACCCTTTAGACATAGAATACGTTTTTCTAAGGGGCAGTGTCCCAAGACTCCTAAAGAGAGACAGAAAATGGCGAAGATACCATATGATTCGGCTATTAGTAGTATAATGTATGCTATGCTATGTACGAGACTTGATATTGCTTATGATGTGACCATTACAAGTAGATATCAATAGGATCTAGATGAAGAACACTGGATCGCGATCAAGAACATCCTTAAGTACTTAAGAAGGACTAAGGACTTATTCTTAATGTATGGAGAAGCAAATTTCAAAGTTGAGGCATATACGGACTCTGATTTCCAATCAGATCCTGATAACTTTAAGTCAACGTCTGGGTTCATATTCACGATGAATGGTGGAGCAGTTAGCTGGAAAAGTTCCAAGCAAAGTATAACTGCTGACTCCACCACTAAGGCAGAGTATGTGGCAGCTTCAGAAGCTGCAAAGGAAGCCGCTTGGATGAAGAAGTTTATCGCAGAGCTTGGAGTAGTTCCTGCTATCGAGAAGCCGATCCCATTGTTTTTGTGACAATAGTGGAGCGATCACTCAAGCAAATGAACCAAGGTCTCACCAGAAGTCCAAGCACATCGAGAGCCGCTTCCATCTCATTCGAGAGATCATTGGAGAGGCGACATTACCGTGCAAAAAATTGTCCGTGGATAATATAGCGGATCCCTTCACTAAAGCGTTATCCCAAGCTGTATATGAGAAACACATTAGTAAAATGAGTTTAAGATATCAGCATGGGTGGCTTTAGTGCAAGTGGGAGATTGTTAGGAGTATGCCTTAAAATAACCATGTGATGGTCACATGTATGGCATAAATATTGTACTATCGATATAATATTAATGGCAAGATGCTTATTTACTCATCTTGTCCCTTCATTTTAGATGAATAAATTCCATTAGATCAGTTGGAATTGATACCCATTCTTGAGGCGTTAAGAATATGTGTGATGGATCATCAGTTAGTCTCTAATCTTCAAATTGGTTCCTGGTTGAAGGATCATGAATTGGGCATCCATGAGTTGGTTGAGACTAGTGTGTTCCTAGCCTCGCTATTGAGCATTGGATACCCAATAGGAATGACGAGTCACAAGTCATCGGACGTTAGACGTCTAAGCTGGAACACATGTGTTTGTATCGAAACGAGTTTAATCAAATCTACTGAACGTAACGAAAGAGTGATTGACTAACATGGAGACTTCGTGCTTGGTCAATGTCTCAATTGCTCTTAAATTTGGTGTGTTAATGATCCTCAGATCTGAGCCGCAATGCTAGCTTGTATAGTGGATGGCTATGGTTTACAGGTACGATATTGGCCGATCATTGATCCGGCTCTGTGCATGATGGTCATAGTCCTCTCTCTACATATGAAGTCACAGGCATGAGCAACAGTTGGGATCTATCTTCTCATTAGATGAGGTTCATGTCCTATGCCATCTATGTGTGACAGTGCATTAGAAAGTCGTTGGCCAAGGCAGAAGTTGAGAGGAGTTTTGCCGAATACATGTCAGATAGATTTACGCATATAATCGAATCTGTGGCCTCTCATTCGTCAGGACATGGTAAGAGAGAAGGACTGAATAACATCGATCCAAGGCCAAACGGGTTCACTTTGTCCTCTTACTTCATTCTGATTGGGTAACCGTGATATATTGCTAGACGTCACTCATGGTTTGTGGGATTTAAGGATTGATTTGGGAAGGTCAATTCCTTGAAGAATCTCACTACCAATTTAGGGGTAAACTTAGGGATGTCACACGCCTTAATCGATATTTGGCGACGTCCATAATGAAGACG
>JAGVVM010006443.1:0-29951 GCA_019149425.1 Psidium friedrichsthalianum
TTAAAAATAGTACGACACAAGCGAAAAAGGAAAAAAGGTTAGATGAAGACTATCTAGTTTAAGACCAGCTCATCGACTAGAAAAAGGACGAGTAATTATTGTAGAGCAATGAGAGGGTAAACTTACGGAGTTGGAATTTGAGACTTTTTCAATTTATGTGGTATGAGATGCAGAAATGTGGACAAGGTTAGGGTGGAATCCTCCCAACATCGACTGTGCAAGTGGGTCATGAGAGCTCCAATCCAGTGATGGCATATACTCCTCTAAGGGAGGTGTAATCCCTAGTCCTCGGAAGTCGACGAAGGTCATGGTTTCTGAATCCCCCCAAAATCTCACCAAGACCTGGATGAAAGGGGGTTGCGTAATCTACTTTGATGATAGAGCCACTAAGCACCCAACCTTTCTGTTGACGTAGGCCTGATGTTGCGTTGAAAAAAGGGTTTGGCACCACCAGGTTGTGAGCTCCTTGCATCGGACTTGGATGACCTTGATATCCGATTCCTATCTATTTTGAATATGCAAGATATGCTAAAATGAATTACCACAGTTATAATTTCAAAATGAATGGATATGCGATGTAAAGGCGCTAGCCTAGAGTTCCATTATTTTGCTTGGTGAAATTAAGGATTAAACACTCTTATTAAACCAAAAGAAGCAATTAGAAGGTTTTATCTAGACTTCTTCCAAATGGAAATTATGCAAATTATGGTAGAACACTCAATGATTGGAATGAAGGCTATTGCCACCACTCAATTATTGGAACTTCAAAAGGTTGAAATGCACAGAAATCCCAAAAGGTCCTAATACAACAAGTCTAAAGGGCGACGAGGGAGGGGGAGATGAGAGAAATATAACATTGAAATATGGAGTAAAGACCTAAGGCTAGAGGGTGTGGCAATCATAAGGGTGCCCCAAGTCAGATAAGTCGCTGGTGGAAGTCAGCATATGTATCCATATATCTGGGAGCCCCTCCTCCTATAGGCAGAAATCGTTAGAACCCATGTGTTGGTGTTGCAGCGTGGAATGACTCCTTTGGCCCCATTGTAATCGTCTCAAGAACTACAACAGCCTGGGGAAACATCCTTCTATCGCTAGAGATGCTTTAAACAATCATTTTCAGTGATCATTTTTGATTATGACATTGGTATGTAGGATAAAAGCGAATGAGAATGAATTGCAATTAAAGGTACAAGAAAGCCTTACTAACAGACTATCTTTGGTTTTAGGTTTACCAACCGTCCAATCATAGCTATATGAGGACAACTGAGATTGACTCTAGAAAATAAAAGAAGGGAAGGGGTATGGACCATAAGACTCCCATACCTGGACTCGACGACTTACCAACAAGCACGATCAAACATCAAGTGGGAAGAATCATCAATTCCAGATAAAGAGCGGTGATCAAAAGATGGTCAACCAAGGCGCAATCAAACGCAAGGGCTTTGAATATCGACTCCTATCTATGGCGATAAGAAGAGTGTTTCGCGCACTGGGTTTAAGCGCTCTGGTGTGAGTGTAGTGATCCTCAAAATATGCAAGACATGCACAGTAGTTGGGATCAAGACAGAACTTCTAATTGCAAGAAATAAACACCAACCCAAACTCCAATCCTGCATAAAAAAACATTAAGCATCACTCATACCCCTCATAACTTCCATCTGCAAAAAAATTTAAACATTCAGTTAGGGAGCTTACCTCCCTTCAAGAGCACCTGCAGAAAAATGTGATAGAAAACACTCACTTTTTAATCGGCTCAAGTCCTCTAATGGTTAGAACTAAATCCCCAGCGAGTCGCCATTCTGTCGCAACCCTCCCGGAGATTGCTCGATCCTCGAAGGGCTAATGGAATTACCAGGCGGCCGTTTTGATATAAGGCTTATTCGGGCCCTCCTAGGCCCAATACTAAATCGTGTTAGGAAATTTTTAAATCGAGATTGACTTAGTGTGGTTAGGATGACATTGTGATCAGTGGTGCATGCCATGGACAAGTCACCACCAATCACTTCGTTGGAGGGCATGATTGTACAACCCCATCGAGCAATTAGAGAGATGTTCGATTCTCAAGAAAACCAGACACTAAGTACGGAGACTTAGTTAGCCAATATTGCTATTGACGCCTCTTCGGTACCTAAGTTGAGTGATTTCCTAATCAGGGAGTTCATGCAGTTATTCTTTGGAGTAAGGTAAGTTCTACAGAAAAACCAAATAGATTCATGCAAAATGGATGTCTACCTATCAATCATAATCACAAAAAAATTGCGCAGTGTCAAGAAATCAAATTTATGGAGAAATCACATCAGATCAAGTTAAAACAAGCCTATACGTGTTTGAGAAACCTAAGAAGGACGTCCAACTAAATTCATGGGTGATTTGGAAAAATTTGGTCAAACTGACCAGAAAGGAAAAAGTAATTTTCAAGACTCGAGAGGCCAAAAATATGAGGAAAATAGGACGAAAACCAGTGAATGGATTTTTCCTTAATTTTTACAATTTTGAGAAATTTTTCTAAATTGTTTTAAATTTTTAAATTTTTTTAGAAGAATTTTTATGATTTTTTAAGGACTTTTCCTTTTTGGGACCAGTTTTTCAAGAAATTTTTTATTTTTGTAATTTTTCCTATTTTCCCAAATATTGCTACATTTTTAATAAAAATTAGAATTTTTCGAAATTTCTATGATTTTTTTATTATTTTCTTTGTTTTTCTATTTTCACTATAATTTCTTTATTTCTTGCAATTCATGAATTTTTCTGATTTTTTGAGATTTTTTTGAATTTTTTATTTTAGATTTTCCCCTAGTTCTAACATTTTTTTTTTATTTTCTGATTTTTTTTATTTTTTAGAAAATCTTTTTTTATTTTTATGATTTTTTATTTTTCATTAGACATTTTTATTTTACTTTAATTTTATTTATTATATTTTATTTTTAATCTTCGGATCGAGTCTAGTTGACCCAGTCCATGACTGGACTGAATCCCTAAGCTAAAACGACGCAGTTTTTGTTTTCCTTTTTTATGATTTTTCTTTATTTTTTCGATTTTTTGGGATTTTTTGAATTTTTTATACATTTTTGTATTTTTTTATTTATTATTTGTTACATGGACTGGGTCGAATAGAGTCGGCCCATTACCCAGACCTAGTCCAAGGCCCATATCTAGACCCGACTCAAACGAAAGTATTGGTCGGTCATTTTTGAATTTTTGAAGTTTTATATTTTTCGATTTTTTTTTCTATTTCTTTATTCCCTCGCTTATATTTTAATCCTATGGCGGAGGGCTTTGCCACACGGCTAAGATCTAACCATTCACCTCCAAACAAAACCTACGGCCGAGATCTACTTAGAGACTAAATCTAATCGTCCTTCCTTTTATTTTCTGGAAATGATTATAAAAATTGAATTAGAATTTTTATTCCCCAAATTTCTGAGATCTCGGACACATGACTCGATCCTAGTCGTTAGATTAAAGTTTATTACTCTGTTTAGGCCGACGTGGCGTCAAGGTAGCGAGCTACAACGGCGTTGTGACCAGGTCAATGAAAGTTGACTTGATCAGGCCTTTGCTGTAGAAGCGATCAAGAGAAGCCTCCAGTCTTCGACGAAACCCCCGGAGGCTCGCCGCGTGCACGAAAATGACCCTAAACTGCGCCCAAATCTCCTATTTCGCCCTAAATAGGTTCCCATTTGCTCTACACGCACATATTCCTAACCTTCAGGCCATAAAATGCCTAAAACAGACCAATCTGACCTCAGCCGAGAACTATTCCGGCGACAAATCCAACGCATAGAGACTCCACCCTAGTAGGCTACACAAATTAGATGGAAAGCATCCGTGGATTTAGGGAAACTTACTTAGAGGTCGTCGGCTTTATCTCGCGTTGAGGTCAAGCATATTAGCTCGTGGTTGGCTCGGGTTAAGGTGTGGCCAAGAGGTTTCGTGCAATAAAATGCGAGGGAAGGGCATGGAACGATCAGTACAAGGGTAGAAATGCATTGACTCAAGAATTATGAAAGAAAACCAGCAGGGTTAAAATCCGCCATTGCAGGATCTTGAGCTGAGCAAGAATGGCATCTACTTGATCAGACGTCGTCGATGAAGACAAATGGGTTTGACGCGTTCCTTATATCAAGGCGGAGCTCTGAGGCCCGATGGTGCAGCTCCACGTCGCCTGAATCACCTTGGGTGTGAGCTCCAACTCTCGACTCCCTTCAAAAAAACCCCGTCCAAAGCTCACCGCCACCGCCTTTTAAATTCCCTTCCCCCCTTGTTCTTCTGTTGTGATCATTCCCGTTCCTCGTGTGCGCAATCGGACGAGAAAATCTTGCCCCCAACTAACCTTGAATCCTGATTGATTTTCCAGGATCTCCCGAGAAACTACTTCCCCCACAATCTGTTCTTGCGAGATTGAGAAAGCAAAGCCAGAATTGGCTGTGGTTTCTTGGTTAACGAGTTGAGCAGGTTGGATCAATCCAACCCGATTGACCCGACCGAGCTAAAAAATCTAATTAAGAATGATTCTACTACAATTTCTCCAAATTGATGCCAGAATCGAGCTCAGGACCAAGATTTCCATAGAAAAGTGATTTTTATCCCGAGATTTTTGGGGAATTCGCATAAAACCCCCAATTTTCAATTCGGACCCGAGGGTCCATTTTGCAAAATCCAGACTCTAGACGACCTTTTTTCAAAAATTGACACCACTGATGGATTCAAAGGCCAACTAGGGGGTGACGTGCCCTGATTTTCAATTCGGTTCTTAGAAAATTTTTAATTGCATTTTATGTGTTTTAAGGACTAATTGAAAAAACAAAAATTGCATTCTGACCCTTTTTAGAGAAATTGGACAATTCAGTAATTTTTGGACTGGATTTTAATTTTGAAAATAGAGGGAGATGACATGACTCCAAAAATGCAAAAATGGAAAAATTATAGGGCTAAAATGAAATTTCTGAAATTTTTTCAAATAATCTAAAAATGAAATTAACAAAGAAACCCTAAATTCCATATTGAATTCTTCCAAATTTATTTGACCAAAATGAAGGGAAAATTTAAAAAAATATTGACTATTTTTTTCGTATTTTTGTGGCCTCAAATGCTATTTCTTATTAATTTTCAGTATTTTCTAATTTCTGAAAAATATTAAAAATATGAAAAATAAGGAAAATTATTTTTTATTCAACATTAGCTCCCTAGGCTTGGCCAAGACTTCCAAAGTTGATTTTTCAATTTTCTAAATTTTATGGATTTATATAAAAAAAAATTTAAAAATAAAATCGGCTAAAAATCAAGTGTCAACAATAAGTCCAAAAACGGGATAGGATAGCTCCCCTCAATTTGCCTTTTAAAACCTTGGTCACTTCATCTCGATTACATTTAGATATTTAGATAAAATCAAGATCGGATCCTCCCAAATTGGCGGGCTAACCAAACCTAAGTCAAGCGACTTTCTAAGAAGAACGCTATACTCTTCTAAAGTTGGAGTTAGCTCATGCTTACCAAATATGAAATGTTGTAGTCCTTGCTCCAAAAATGACTTAGCGCATGGACGAGATTGAACCAAAATCGAATATCAATCAAAGGGAGCATATGGCCAATGCTAAATTTGACAATCTCTTAGCCATCCTCATGCAATTCGTTCCACCATTCCTTTAATTGCTCCCAGACGGAGCGATAACTCGAACTTCCCCCATAAATGTATAGCTCGAGAACTCTAATTGCACACCTAAATAATCATGAACCGACTCAAAAATGTAAGTAAGAAAGAGAGACGAAGGATTGAGAAACTATTGCCTTTAGACATTGAAAGTAGCAATCACAGAGACATGCACATGAGATGCTTCATGAGAATCAATTTTTATCTAGCATGGCTTAACAAAGTGGAGCCCAATGATATCTAGACTGAACCATGTCAGTTTGTGATTGAGTCGGGTATCCTTGTAAATATTCGGCTTAGCCAAGTAACAACCCGCATCGTAATGGCTAACGTTGGGATGGTAACTCTTGGCACCAATTTGAAAAGTTCAGGAGTTTTAGAAAGGCGACTCGGACCAAAAGGTGATGGCCGAAGTGACTCTAATTAAATACCATCTTGAGCCCAGCCATTTAGGTTCAATGAGGGGTAGTAGTGTGTGCTAAATTTATATGCAAAAGTGGTAAAGGGCATGCGCAAGAGTTTTATACTCAATTAACTCTTCAATATAATCCAAGACATTCATTCCAAAGTCCAATCTACAAAACAAAGGATTAACAATCAACTCCACCTCTTATCACTCCATATCTGTAAAACCATATAGCACCTATTGAGTGAGTTCTAAACAAGATTGCCCAAAGCAAGACATCCATGAAATTCTCATCAACCTAAATCCACTAAGGCTTTAATTTTCAAAAAATTGAAGCATTCTAATTAGTTACTTATTTGAAAAAAATCAAAGTTTATGTCCCCAGCGGAGTCACCAAGTTGTCGTGACAAAAAAAAACAAAGAGTTTCCTTAGACTAATGAATTATTAAGTTCATCAAATGGCTAACCTAATACAGACTCTCTTAAGCCTTACCAAATTGCAACTTTGATTTTGAATTTAACGTTCATATGATTTAAAGTTTGGAGTTGTCACTAATCATCTTGGTAGATTGATTAGAAAACCTAAATAAGGTATTGGGCGAAAAATACCTCATTTCTATGAACTAGAGATTAAGGAATTCGAGGATTTGATTACACTAGTTAATTAAAACTAATGCCCTTTCGGCACCTTGAATTTCATGGAATATCCCTAAGTCACAACCCAGACTTTGATTTACTATTAAAGCTCAAGTGAGGTTTTCTTATGTTTTCACTTTTTAGATGCAATGTAATGAATGTATGCATATATGAGAAAAATGTCCTAATGATGGGATACAAATGTAAAACATGCAAATTTTAGAGTCAAATTACCCTATATGCAAAAAACAGTTACTAATCAAAATTAGAGCATGCAAAAACAACCATGACAAATGAAATGCAACATAGACGTGCAAATGACATGGTAAAGATGGTGACTTGATGCGCGAAATATGACATGAAAAATATGCAAAAGACATTCAAAATATCATATGCAATTTTCAAGACATGGACGACAAGATATTCATAATATTCGAAAATATGCAAGAATGGAATATGTCTTTGAGTTGGCACCTAATGCAACATGAGATATGCCAATATATGCATCGGTATGCATGACATGGAATATGCCGAACATGGGAGGAGACATGAGATAAAGAAGCATGCGAGGATGACATGAAGTATGCGAGCATGCGAGGATGCACATAATGTAATGAGCAGATTTTTTTTTTTTGCAATTTTATAGAATTTTTTGAATTCTTTTAAGATATGCGTGGATAATTCCTTATCTTGGTTTTCATTCCAAGTTTCCAATGAGATAAGCTTTCTAAGAAACTTATCTTTTCTAAAATTTCAATTAAATAGGGTTTTTAAGAAACCATATCTTACTAAATTTTCAAATTTTGTTTATGGAATTTCAAATGAGATAAGACAATATCTAAAACAAACATGATAATCAGTGAATATCTAAAACACGATAACCACAATACGATCCAAGGATATTCCTCTTGAATTGTTTCAAAAAATTAACTTGCTTAACCCAAAAATTGATTTGAGAAGATAGCGAATCGGATCTAAATGATTATAGATCGAATTGGCTAACTTCCCCTTTTATTGATCCGAAAAAAATCGTATCCGAATGGCCACGGATAGAACATGTTCAGGTTTGGGTTTAGAATTTTAATTTAGAAATATTGTGCCAAGTTTGGCCATGAGAGTTAAGCATCCAAAAAAAATCAAATTTCTTTTTGTTCATTTGAAAACTTCAATTTTTAGTTTTTCTCGCTAAAATATGAACTAGAATCAATCACCAAAACATCACCAATTTTTTATATGCTCGGACGTAAACAGTTTCAAGCAACTCTAGGTTAGGGTCCATAAGGTAGCTACGCTATTTTATTGAAGGGAATACATTACGAACAATATCTCAAAGGGTTCAATTTTAATGATTGATAAAAGTTCACCCTTTTTGGTCAAAAAGTTGAATTCAGCCATGTCCACCAGGACTGATCTACCAAACTTGGGCACTGGCCTTGGAGGAAGTTATTGGGTCAGGTTGATAGACTGGAGGGACTGGAGACCTGTCAACGATGATGGAATAGGGCCGGTGAGCAGATTATTGCGAAGGCTCAGGGTCTGCAAGTCCTAGAGCCCCAAGAAGTCTGGCAACTAGCCGGAGAAGGAATTGGAATGCAACCAAGCCTTCTTCAAGGAAGTCATGTTAGCTATAGCTATAATATCAATACCCATACTAAGTGTGACGTCTCGAAATTTAGAATCTGAAAATAATAAAATTTGGATTTTGCAAAAAAAAGGATGAATTTTCAGATGTGAATAGTAAATTAGTTGGAGTGTCAGTTCAAGTCGCTTAATTGCGCCGTAGAAAATTTTTCATTCGCATTGAATCCAATGGTGTTCGAATCCTCGTTGCGTAAATTTGAAAAATGTTCTCATTCGCTATGCAAAATTTTCACTCAGTACGAAATTTTGAATTACCATTATTGCCCTCAAATTTACGTACTAAAGGACAGAAAAATTTAAAAAATTTCATATGACCTTCTTTTTTTTCTATATTTCCCCCCTCCACCCGATGGGACTGCACGCATCGACCCTCCCAAAATCTCTCTCTCTCTCTCTCTCTCTCTCTCTCTCTCTCGCCTCTCTCTTTTTCTTATTGTTGGGAAACTTTCGCAGATTGAATAAGAAGTTTGAACCTCCATCAATCTTGTCCTTTTCCCTTTTTCTTTGTTGACTTTCCTTCCTCTTTTCTTATTCTTTCTCTGTTCATGTGAGAACCTTGCCTAGACAACTTCTTCCCCCCATGTTTTTGCCGCTAAACACCCCCAATTCTTTCTAGCTCCTCCATTTCGCTGCACTGCCTCCTCCTCCAGCTCGCTCCTCCTTCATCATCGTCCACTGCCTGCTCCTCCAGCCATGCTAGCTCCTCTACTCGCCGTCGTTGAATGTCGCTGTACCAACCTCCAGCTCGGCCCAGCTCGCCGTCCCTACTTCCTCAGTTGCTGCTCCGCTACGTGTCCAGCTGCCTAGCCGAACCTTCGCCAGCTCGTCGAACCACTGCGGTCCTGTCGTTAGTTGCCATTTGAGTTACCATCGCTAAGCTCAGCTCGCCGCCACCCCTTTCGCCGTTGCTGTTACCGCCGCAGTTGTGGCCTGAGCTTGTCCACCGTTGTGTCACGTTGCATTGAGTTCAGCTCACTGTCATCATTCCTCCGTCCGTTATCGCCGGAGCTTGCTTCCAGCCGCCAGTCGGCCGCTGCCTCTAGCCATTACCCTAGCCTATTGCAACTCACATCGTCATTGCCGTCGTCACCGTTAGCCATACCGTTATTTGCCGAAAATTGCCGCCAATTGTCGCTCGTCGGCCGCTACCATCGCGTGCTGGGGTACATCGCCGTCGGCCAGATCAGCCCGCGTTCGCACTTCATTGCCAACATGTTGTGAGTTGACCTCTAACCCTTGGCTAAGGTGTTAATTATGTTCGGGACGAGATTAATAAATAAATTAATTTAATTAGATATTCGAGTAGTTTAATTGTGGCCGGGTTTGCTAGAGACTAGGTTTAGGTTAAACCGCCTCAATTAAATAAGTTAGATCGAGTAGTAAGAAGTAAGATGGTGTGTGGCTAGTCGAAAATTTGACTATCTGATTGATTGAAAATGTGATCGCAAGCGAGTGATGGATTAGAGCCCAGTGACCGATGAATTATTTGACTGATTGATTGGTAGTCTAGTGGCCATTGGTGGTTATTTTTAATAATTGAACTTGTCATGCTATTGTCATTACTGATGGATTGAGATCGAGGACTAATGTTTGACTACCAAATAATTGGAGTGATTTCTATTTGACTAAATAAGAAATTGATTATTCATGTTCAGTTGGAAAATGTAAATTCGATAGTTTTATAATTCTTGAGGGTGGTTTTAAATCTGTGCTAGTCGTATGGTAATTTCATGATTGTTTTTGTATTGTGCTAGTCATAAAAATCTCACGGTCTATTTATTCCTTCCTGGTAGTTTCGTGTCGTACCAGTCGTACAAATCTTACGAACTATCAGAAGACACTGCTAGTCATAGTGTTTAGTCATACTAGTCGTGTGCAATAAATCATGTGGTCACCAATAATTTGATGGCAAAAGAACACATAAGATTTGCTTATATTTTATAAAAATATTGGTTGTTGCAGATATTATTATTTGGGTCGCTTGGGAAAATTATCGTCTTAACCAAGCCTAGGTGCTGACTCACTGAGATTTATTTCTCACTCCATTATGGTTACCATTTTTCAGGACCAAGGTGATGGTAAGGACGATGGAGTAGTCACCCCCCTTTTGAAGTAAATAGGACCTTAACCATACCCGACCCATTATCTTTTGCCGGTTGTAGGAAGCCACTCCAAAGTATGGGGCTGTATATGTTGTAACTTCTACAGGGTTAGTGATTACATGCTAATGAAAATAATTACCTATTGTTGAATTGATTGTTATTGAATGATTTGTTATCCTACTATCCCATCCCTACTAAATTATTGATTGTATGGAGAGTTTGTACGTTTCTACATGCATAAAAATTTTGTTTGGTCGTAAGCGCACTTGGGATGCTATCTTTTTCGACCTGAGGCATTTTGGTAGGGATGACATGTACTCAAGGATCGGGGCATGACACTAAGCTTTCCGCTACCGACCTCCCATTGAGCTAGAGCGACTGGATTTGCAACCCGAAAAAGCTCAAGGGTAAACCCCCATCAAGATCACTCAATGCCAAGTGAAGAAGAGTTAAGCCAAGGAAGTCGGTGGCCTCGAAGAAATCGAGGACCTTCCTGGTCATGTTCGCAGAGTTCGCAGAGAAATTCTGCAACGCAGACTCACTTTGCAAGCTCTGGGGTATCTCTCAGGCGGTGAGGGGGTTGTTGTCGATCTTGACGGACTGTAGCAACGATAGGCCGTCGAAGAAGCCAGTCGGGATGGAATTGAACTGGTTGTTGCTAAGCCTGAGGACCTGGAGCGAGCTCAGGCCGCTCAAGCTCGAGAGTGAGCTGAAGAGGCTATTGAACTGGAGCTCGAGGCGCTCGAGTTGGGTGAGGGTATTCAGGTTCGTGGGGAGTGTACCTTGGAGGCCCAATGGCTGATTTGGATGTAGGTGACCCGGTTGGACTCGGAGTAGACCACGTGGGACAACTTGCAAGGATCTAGGTCGGACCATCCGAGGGAATCTGGGCGGAGAGAGAGTTCTTGAGGGCCAACATTGCGGCGGCTTTGTCGTCGGCGGTCGCGGCAGCCTCCAGAGAGGTGGTGGAGAAACAAAGGAGGAGGAAGAGCAGGTGGTGGTAAAGAAGAAGGGAAGTGGCCTTCCTCATCTTGGAGAGAGACAGGGACAAAGACAGAGAGGTGAAGCTGTGTTAGCGAGAAAGGCTCTTTTTTTTTTTTCCTTCGCTCATGAGGATTGAGGGTCAGAGAAGCATTTATTTTTACTCTGCGACTGGACAAAAGAAATTTGGTCAGCCCCTGAACTAAGCATAGACCCATCTCCTTGAAAGCTCACCAGAATCGACAAATGGTTTCTCGACATCCTAACCTCAGAAAGGGACGAGCCATCGTTGGAGCTGCTTGCCGGGATTCTGTGGCAGATCTGGAAAGAGCGCAACTCCATCGTCTTCCAAGGCCGAAGATCGAGACCTCATGAAATCGTGGACCGAGCAGCTGTAAAACTTCAGATCTTCAATAAATGGAACCCAAGAGGAAGAAAGCAAGGATAAAGTGAAGCGATACCACCTGCTCATTGGGTTCCTCCCAAAAAAAGGGACTTGAAATATAACATAGATGTCAGAATTTGCAGAAACTCCAACGAAGTCAGTATTGAAGGTTTCGCCCTGAAGCTCCACGCTGATTCCACCCTTAAAATTGAAGCCGAGGCTGGTGAAGACGGGGGAACTAAAGACTTTAGCTTCATCTGATCTGTGCGTGAACGTGGAAGTGGAAACTGACTACTTATCCGTCGTGGAATGCTTATCAGATCGTGCGGTAAGCCCTTGGCCCGTGAAGGTAATTATTGAAGATTGCAAGACCATGTTCGCCCAAATTAAAGGTGTCCCCATATCCTACGTGCCTCGGGAAGCCAATAGGATTGCATATTGGGTAGCTAAGGGCCACTGGGACGATTCTCTCCCTTGTAATTAGCAGTATAAGTCCCCTCACTCCCTTTGGGTTTTATTATGTAATAATTCCGAACTGAGTTCTATTTCATCAACACTTTAGCAATGAACGTTATCTCTTCGACCAAAAAACAAAAAAATTCTATAACATGGCAAAGTTAAGCTCCTCGAATTGGGGTACTTGGTGAGAAGGATTCTCTATGCAATCGAGTTTTTATACATGTTGCTTTAGCCTCGTTCAAATTGACACCACTTATGAAGAAAAAAAAGAAGGAAAAAGGTGAAATTTTTGAAGGTTTCATACGTAGTTCGGACACGGAGGGGCGAAGCCAAGATTCGATTTTGCAGGTCCAGTTGGCTTTCTCTCTGTTCACGCTCTCTACAACACTTTAATCCAAGTCTTTATGGTGTTGCCACCGCAAAAAGATGGTTTTGATCAAAAGGGCATTTTGACAGTTACGACAACGAGGAAGGAGGACAAAAGAGGGTCGCTCTCCTTTTCGTTTCTCCTTGTTTCAGTCACAGACAAGGTCCAGAACACGTTTAATGTGGACCATAGACCCTTTGCGGCCAGGAAGCAGATAGGGAACTCGAAAGGACTAGGGTCTGGTGTTGACACCTGATTTTTAATCATCTTTTTTTTAAAATTAATAAAAAAAATTCATTAAAATTTTTAAAATTAAAAAATCAACTTTGGGGACCTTGGCCAAGCCTAGAAAACTAATTTTGACCAAAAAATGATTTTTCATATTTTCAGTATTTTTCAGTATTTTTATTTTCAAAAATTCATAAAAAATAATGAAAAAATGAGAAAATTGAAGAATCAACTTTGGGGACCGTGGCCAAACCTAGAGAACCAATTTGGACCAAAAATAATTTTTCATATTTTTCGTATTTTTTTAATATTTCTTGAAAAAATACAAAACAATTGAAAATTAGAAAAATTGCATTTGAGGCCACAAAATATAAAAAAAATAGTTAGTATTTTTATTTTAATTTTCTTTTCATTTTGGCCAAAGAAAATCTACAAAAATTAATTTGAAATCATGAATTACTTTGTTAATCTCGTTTTCAGATTAACGAAAAAAATTATAGAAAATTCATTTTGGCTTTGTAATTTTCGATCTTTGCATTTTTGGAGTTGTGACATTGTCGTCTAATAGTCCAAATTTTTTAAAGGCTTGATGGTGCACTTTCTGTTATTACGTTCGGTTTTCCAAATTCAATTTATCATTTGCACTTTTTCTCGAAATGCTTGGTGTTATCTAATACCAATGTTGGGATCATGGACTCTACGTGATTGCTGGCCATATTTCTGCATTACAGCCCCTATCTCCGAATTTTGGGGTGAGGCGGACTAAAGAGAGGAGACGATACACCGAAAGAGAAGCACGAAATCGTGGTGATAGTGGACTAAACCCATCGTTACAAAACATCAACAACAGAAGAAAACGTGAATGAAGTTGAAAGTTAAAGAAAAAGCATGATGATATATGGCCATCGTGGAGAATAGAAAAAGGAGAGAACAGATTTTAAAAATGGGAATGATGAGAAGAAAAGGAGGGTTTTTCATTCAGTGGTCTTCATTCTTCATTCAGTGGCCTTCGTTCTTCATTCGGCGGTCAAAAGGGAACCCCAAAAAGAAAACGAAAAAAAAAGTAGCATGCATGCATCATGCAAAAGGATGAAGGGAGACAACGATAGGCGGAGGTTTAGCAATGATTAAAAAAATAAAAGTGGAGGATGCTTGACGATGGAGGGGAGCTCGGCCAAAGAAAGAAAAAAAGTGAAGTCTTAAAAAAAAAAGAAAAAAGGTAGTTAGTGGGAGATGAAAAAGAATCTTGGGCGACTTTCCCTCTACTTACGAATCACGGGGCACAAGAGACCAGGGGAGGGGGGGCTCGCTGGCTCTCTCTCTCTTTCTCTTTCTTTCTTCTCCCTTCTCTCTCTCTCTCTCTCTAGACAATTCAGAAGCCATGAACGCCGTCACCACCGCTGCTGCTCTGTCACTGCCTGTCACGCCCCGGTTCCGTCGGACCCGCAACATCCCCTCACCTGCCAAATTCGCTCATCGCCTGGCCAACACTAGCGACGGCCCAGGACTCGTCGCGGCCAAGCGACGGCTAACAAATGCGACAGCGAAACGCGCATCCCCTGACATAACATACATGTGGGATAGAGAGATAGAGAAAATTTAATTTACATACCGTATAACAGTAGAGGTTCTTTACAACCTGGACTAAGACTATCATCTGACCCCACAAACCTAACTCAGCCAAGATCAAAAGAAATCAAGCTAAACCAAAAAGTCGCCAATCTCCATCTTTGCATTATCGGGACTACTCGTCCTCTGCAAAGGGTCACTCCTCGGGTCGAACTCCTCAGATATCGAGTAATGATCATGTCTATGGTCGAGGGTCTGAAATGGCGATCAGCCTCAAAATGTGAGTCGAAACTCAGTGAACACACGTCTAAACTCAATTTAGAAAGGTAGCATGCACTTCTTGCCAGAATGTAAATCATCACATGCATATTGTGACCTCAGATCATACAGATGCCAATGTAGATGCTCAATGATTCACTTGGGTCCCCGGTGGCTCACTAGCACTTCCAGACCGAACCCCACCGGTGGCTCAATAGCGCTTCCGGTCCCGGCCACGTCGTAGACGTCTCAGGCCTGTGCCTCAAACCGTGTCTAATCACACCGAAGTTGGCACCCTTGTCTCTCCAGCTACCCCGTGTCGAGCACGTTCAGGCACAAGTGCAAGACCGTGGCTCAATTAGCACTGCGATCGGCACCTCCTTATCACCCCGCATTCCCGGTGGCCCCCTAGACACTGCCGGGCCGTCCCGCACGGTTCTACGCACTCCGCCAAACGCACATGTCTCATGCTAGTATGCAGATCAATGATGAGCATCACAAAATTCTTAATTGGCCCACCCCATAAACACTCATGCAGTCAACTTTGCCACATGCAATTCCCAAGATTATTCACCCGAGTACACAATTCAATTCAAAATAATTCAAATATAATAACCAGGCATTTCACGTTGCAAAACTCGCATTCTAGGACCCGGTTTCCATTCTAAGTCACCTAGGTTCAAAGGCAAGTAATCTGGCACACATGGAAATTTCTAGAGTCCACAAAATTTTCCAATTGACCCATATGGTCAGAAATAAATAATCGACAGTCGACGTCCAAGAATTTTAATATTTTTCACCATAAGATTTTCCCTACTAGTCCCTAGCATACTCGACATTCTAAGTCAAGTTTAGAAATGTGCTCACCTAAAAATCCAATTCGAGCTCGGGGACGGTGGAACGATCGTGGCTCGGCTAAACGGCAAACTTGGGCGAGCTACGGTGACGAGGCTGCTCGGCTGAGCGACGATGGGTTCGAGCCGCGAATGACGATCGAGCTCGAGCTAAGCGGTGACGAGCTCGGGCCAAGGCAATGATAAGCTCGGGCCACAACGCAGCTTGGCTCGCACGACGCTAGAATTGCTCGAGCGGCAACGGAGCTCTAACGGTGGTCGCGGCTAGCGAACGTAGTTACAAGACCACACCAGCGACTAAGAGGAGAGTTGGCCGAGAGTCAAGCTGCCGTGTTGAAGATGCAGCAGAGGGCGTGTAGCTGCAACAGAAATTGAAGCAAAAGGGAGCAGCAGAAAGTTCACAAGGGTGACCGAGAAGATGAAGTACAGTAGCCGCAGAAAATTTCCCGCAAAAAAAAAAAATAAAGTTCTCACATCAACAGGGAAGGACGAGCTGAAGGAAAGACGGAAGTGCAGCAGAAACTTCAAGTAGCTTCAGCTAAGAGGAAATAGATGAAGATGCAGCAGTGAAAGCAGAGGCAAAGATGACAACCGAGAGAGCGCGGCGCCGTTGGAGAAGCCCGAGCAGCCAAGAGACAACCCAGGATGCAGCAGACCAGTAGCCGAGAGGATTATGGAAGGGTGAGCTACAGCAATTTGGCGAAGAAGGAGAAAACGCGTGTCCCAGAAGCTGAAAATTCCAGTGACCGCACGAAGAAGGAAAGGGCAAAAGGAAGGAATGATGAAGAAGAGGAAGCCAGCTGCAGCAACGCCTCATTCTCACGTGAATAGTGGGGTCAAAGGTCAGAAAAAAAAATCATTGCAGATTGTCTTATGTGCATAGGGAAGGAGTTCAGCCAAGGAAGTGGAGCAGAGCCGCAAGTTTGTCCAAGGGAAACGTCCCAGCTCAGCTGAAATTGCAAGTGGGATTTAAATGGGCACAGTGGACTTGGGAAAGTAGCTTCAGCCGAGAGAAATGGAAAAGAAAAGAAACGAAAAAAAAAAAGGCAAAAGGGCACATGAGGTGAGTATTAGCTGAGAATGGAAGTGGAGGGTGGGGTCCAAAACCTCAAACTTCTTGTCTTTATGTGCATGGCTTTTAGGACGTTACACTGCCGATACATCTCTGCAAATCATCTAAGCTCAACGCTAGAAAGGTTGCTGGACTGCAAGGGGTCAGGGGGGCATTTAGGGTTGTCGTTGTATTTGGAGAGGAAGGGGAACTGGTGGACAAGAAGAGTGTGTGGGGATTGGTGGAGGATCCTCTAAAGCTTTGAAGTGGAAGTTCTGATCCAGCTCGGTCTAATATGCCCCATCTAATTAGCAAAGTCGGAATCCCTAGTTTCCATTGGGATAAGCTAACATCAAACTTGGTTGAAGTTATTGCAAGATAGAGCATACAGATCGATCGATTTGCAAGATTTTGAGAATCTCTTGACAGGAGAAAAAAAGTGCCTCGGAAAAGTATAAAGGTGTCAGGTCCAGTTCAACCTTACCATCCGCGCCTGAAGAACTTCTAGTACCCCGATACTTTCTTTCCTGACCTAAAGGATGACACTATGATGCCAATCGATTGCTTCGAGGAACCTTGGGTTCTTTTCCGTGGCAAGGATGGAAAACCTGGATGTGTCCAGAATACTTGCGCACATAGAGCATGCCCTCTTCACCTCGGTTCAGTCAATGAGGGTCGTATCAAATGTCCATACCATGGATGGGAGTATTCAACTGATGGGAAATGCGAAAAAATGCCATCAACATGAATGGTTGATGTTAGAATTCGATCGCTACCTTGTTTTGAGCAAGAAGGCATGATCTGGATTTGGCCTGGTGATGATGCTCTCCAGACGCAGTCCTTCCTTCATTGTTGCCTCCTTCTGGATTTGTGGTCCACGCTGAGATAGTAATGGAACTTCCTGTGGAACACGGGATGCTTCTGGACAACCTTTTGGATCTTACACATGCTCCCTTTACTCACACTTCCACCTTCGCAAAGGGATGGAGTGTTCCCAGTTTGGTGAAATTCCTCACGCTTGCATCTGGCCTCCAAGGTGACTAGGATCCTTATCCAATTGACGTGGAATTTCGACCACCTTGTATGGTTTTATCGACCATTGGGATATCAAAGCCTGGAAAACTGGAAGGGCAGAGTACCCAGCAATGTGCAACATATCTCCACTAGCTTTATGTATGTTTACCTTCAACAACGAAGAAAACGAGGCTATTGTATAGAATGTCACTGGATTTTGCTCCCCTGCTGAAGCAAGTTCCCTTCAAGCAATACCTATGGAGGCACTTTGCGGAACAGGTCTTGAATGAGGATTTGTGGCTAGTGGTCGGCCAGCAAGAGCAAATGATCAATGGCGCAAATGTATAGAATTGGCCCGTATCCTATGATAAGCTGGGAGTGAGGTACAGGCTATGGAGAGATGTGGTAGAACGTGGGGCCAAGCAATTACCATTCAGCAAATCGGTGTAATCTACATCTTATGCCCAGCGGAGTTCCATCATGTCATGATGACCCACGCGGCGCATTTGATTGCTGACTCCTCGTGCAGCAGCAGCTTATTTATAGCTCAAATGAAAGCCTTCTGGCTGATAACCAACCATTCATCAGCTTGATTCTTCCTCCTCGGCTCTTTGTAATGGCCAGCCAGATGTAACCTTGTGGCAACTATGAATTGGACTGAGGCAAACGGAATGAACTCCTATGGGAACAGCCCCCCAAGTAATGCTGTGTACTCAATTTTTAACATTTATTTTTTTTTCTCGTGTACAGTGTGAAGAAGAACGTTTTTCATTCTTCTCCATTTCGATTCTTCGAAAGTGTTCAAGATTTTCCTTTGAGTTGCTAGGCATTTTGGCATTCGATCTCTCTTCCCTATAATCACAAAATTCCACCTGTATGATACGACCATCATCTGACGAGCTCAGTGGCGACCGGAGAAAGCATCCTGAGCATCGACCAAGTGCGTCAGAGAGGGGAGGAGCTAAAGCAACATGCTCGTTTTCGTAGTAGGCACAAAGCTAACTGCTCTTTTCATTATTCCGATTTTGGATGCAAATTTGCATAGATACCCTACCCTGACCCTTTCACCATATTTTATGTCAGGCAAGGGCAACTCCACATCAACCAGCGAAGTCTGCAGGAGTACAAAATTGACATGGACGAGCTCCTAAGCGTTCACCGACTCCTCAGCTAATCTGTTTGTGAGCTTTGGCTCGAATTACCTAATTAATTTCCTGTATTTTATTTTAAAAAAATCCGAACCTCAGAATGGGAAGGTCAAAATCACCCATTGTAAGTCATTTATTAACTACATTTAATTTCTGCAACATCAAACCCTAAAATGGGAAGGCTGACCCACCCACTGGAGGTCCTTTATTTACTGCATTTAATTTTTGTAACTTAATTTTCGCACTATCAAACCCTAGAATGGGTAGGTCGAGCCAAAGTCGAGTCCCTAATTGGAGGGCCTTTATTCATCCCATTTAATTTCTGCAATTTAATTTTCGTACCACCAAATCCTAGAATGGGTTGGTCAAGCCAAGGCCGAGTCCCTAGTTTGAGGTCCTTTATTTACCGCATTTAATTTCTATAATTTAATTTTCGTACTATCAAACCCCAGAATGGGTAGGCCAAGCCAAGGCCACGTCCCTTGTTGGAGGTCCTTTATTTACCGCATTTAATTTATGTACCATTAAACCCCAAAATGGATAGGCCGAGCTAAGGCCGAGTCCCTCATTGGAGGTCCTTTATTTATCACATTTAATTTCTGCAATTTAATTTTTGTATCATCAAATCCCAAAATGGGTAGGCCGAGCCAAGGCCGAGTCCCTGATTGGAGGTCTTTTATTTACTGCATTTAATTTCTGTAATTTAATTTTCGCACCATCAAATCCTAGTATGGGTAGGCCGAGCCAAGGCCAAGTCCCTCGTTGGAGGTCCTTTATTTGTCACATTTAATTTTTGTAATTTAATTTCTATACCATCAAACCCTAGAATGGATAGGCCGAGCCAAGGCCGAGTCCCTCGTTGGAGGTCCTTTATTTATTGCATTTAATTTCTACAATTTAATTTTCGTACCATCAAATCCCAGAATGGGTAGGCCGAGCCAAGACCGAGTCCCTCGTTGGAGGTCTTTTATTTTCTGTATTTAATAGGGGTGAGCATGGATCTAAGGTAGAACCTGGAACCTGAAGAACGGACCAATGGAACCGATCGGTTCTAGGTTCCAAGGTATGGAGGGTAGGCTTCAGGTTCCAAAAATTAGGGAACCTGTTCTGACGGGTAGGTTCTAGGTTCTAGGTAGGTGGAACCTGGAATCGGAACCGAGACTCTGGAGCAAGTTTTTATATTTTTTCTTGGTATATGTCTTTGCGTCATCTTGTGATATTCCATAATATCCAATGCTGAGTGTGTAATTTAGAACCACTTTATCATTAAGACTTTTACTTTGTTAATGTTTCATATTTTTTTGTCTTTAAATATGAGTTGTGGTCGCTTTACCAAAAAAAAAATATGAGTTGTGGTCAATGAATTTTAGCAGTAGGTGATGGTCATTAAATGTGATTATTCACTGTAATCGTTGAACTAAAAATACATGTGGAACCTGGGTGGAACCTGAAACCGACCCTGGAACCTGTGATAAGGTAGGTTCAAGGTTCCAAGATATGCAGGGTAGGTTCCAGGTTCCACAAAATGAGGAACCTGTATAGACGGGTAGGTTCCAGGTTCCAAGTAGAACATGTACGGAACCTGGAACCGCTCACCCCTAGTATTTAATTTCTGCAGTTTAATTTTTGTACTGTCAAACCCCAAAATGGGTAGGCCGAGCCAAGGGCGAATATCTTATTGGAGGTCCTTTATTTCTCGCCTTTAATTTTCGCAATTTAATTTTTGCGCCATTAAACCCTAGAATCGGTAGGCCGAGCCAGGGCCGAATCTCCCATTGGAGGTCTTTTATTTGCTACATTTACTTTTTGCAATTTAATTTTTGCACCATTAAACCTCAGAAAGGGTAGGCCAAGCTAAGGCAGAGCCTCCATGTTGGAGGTCCTTTATTTACTAAATTTACTTTTTGCAATTTAATTTCTAAATCATCAGACCATAGAATGAGTAAGCCGAGCCACCTGCTGGAGGTCGCAACCCTGCACAAAAGTCATTAGCTCACTCTCTCTTTCGATTTCAAGGAATTTTTAATGCTTCGAAAATACCAAAAAAATATCATTCACATGCATCCCGTCTAAAAAGTGAAAATGCAAAAAGAGAACACCCCACTAGAGCCTTTTGAGTAAACCAAGTCTGAGTTGCCAAAATTAGGATATTTATGAAATTAAGGTACCGAAAGGGCATTAGTTTTAATTAACTGATGTAACCAAGTCCCCGAACTCATAATCTCTGGTTCATAGAAGTAATTTAGTTCTCCCACTAATTTACTTAGATTTCTAATCGACCTACAAAAAAAAAATGATTAGTGGCGACTCCAAATTCTAAGATCATTCGAACAAAAACCAAAGTTGTGATTCGGTAGGGCTTAGGAGGTCCGCATTAGGTTAGTTAATCTAATTAATCTAATAATCCGTTCACCCAATCGAAAATTTTTAGGGTCGCGACAGCTTGTCAACTCCGCTGGAGACTTGTTTTTAATTTTTGAAAAAACTTAAGAACCTAGTGGACTTAGGCCTGAAAAATTTCATGAAAATTCATTTGATTTGGCGATTGCTTGGAAATCATTCTATAGGTGTTATATGTTTTTGTAGATGGGAGTTATAAGGGGAGGAGTGTTTGACTAACCCTTTGTTTTACAAGCTTGGTATTGGAATTTTTTGTTTAATTTTGTACATTTTAGAAGCGTTGTTTTGATACCAACTATTGTGCATGTCTTGCATATTCTGAGGATCATGACACCTGCACATATAAGCGCCTAAACCCAAGCCGTGAAACATTTTTCCTAGGTAGCCATAGATAGGGATTGATATGCAAAGCTCTTGCGTTTGATCGCGCTGGGGTTGACCATATTTGATCCCGCTCACTATCTGAATTGACAATTCTTCCCACTTGATGTTTGATTGCACTTGTGGGTAAAGTTATCGACTTAGATAGTGAGGGCCTTTTCAGGTCCATACCTTGTCTCTCCTTTTTATCTTCTAGAGTCCACTTCTCACTTGAGTCATGCACATGCCTATGTGATTTATATTTTTTCAAGGTAAAAGTAAGTTCTCTAACTTTATCTTGTATTTATTTTTGGTCGGTCCATATTAGGTGTCGGTCAAATTTTGAACTTAATATCATAGTCATTTAAAAAAAAAAAGAGAAAGAAGAAGAAGAAAAATCAAATTGGTGTACCATTTTTGAAAAGATGAATACGGAAAAATCCCTCTAGGAAATTTTTATTGACCAATAAAGGATTTTGTCACATCTTTCCTACTTCAATGGAAATGAGATTTTCTCGACAAATTTACTTTTGAAAATTCACTGTGATAAAGGAGGAAAACTTTCTCGAGAAATTTGCTAAACATCAAAGGGCTTTATCACGTTTCTTATGAGTTATAAAATCTGCAAGAAAATTCTTTCTGAAAAAATTCACCCACGTTTTTCTTAGAAAATTTCATCTAATTTCTCAGAAGATGAAGAAACAAAATTGGACTAATCTAGGAGTCATAGACCGACCTCCCTTGGATCACGTATTCATTATTTCCTCTGCTTTTGCAGGAAATCATAGGTACCCCAGGCGGGAGCAAAAAATTGGGTTCAACAACATACCGAGGATAATCATGAGGAATACAAAAGGACAAGAAAGTGCCAACGCCTTAACCGATAATCCTAGGGGCAAGCGATGAGATCGAACCTCCTGGAGATAAAATCGTGTCAATCAATCAGCACGTATGGGCCATGTATTATGATGGGGCGGTGAACGTATCCGGATCAGGCGTGGAGACATTCTTAATATATTGGGGAGTTCCTGTACTTATTTTTAAAAAAGCATAGATTGTATAATCAGAACCCAAGAAGTAGGCCTGTAACGCCTTCTTGGGTAAATTAGTCAAAAACATTTGGATGGAGGACCGGTGCTTTATTATTGAGTATGGCCCATAGGCATTTTTCCCGATGTTACAGGCGATCGACACGAACAAGCGAACTCCGAAAGAGATAAAGCATGAATGAAATGGGGCACACAACAGGTGGCTTGGTGCATTTATTGGTACACTGATCGAGTGGTTATAGCTTTACTAATTTACATGATTGAACGCGGGTCTCTAAGCGGCTAGTGGGGGCCGCCGCCAAATGCTTCTTTAGCGTTCTTAATATCATCATCTACCGCAGCTAACAAGAGCATCAAGAAGAACGTTAAGCTTTGACGTCTTTGGTACCTCAAATCGTTCTATCATGCTATGCGGAAGAAGAGATGGCAGGAAAATTAGAGTACAATAGTCATTGAGGTGGAAAAGAAAAGCCAAATTAAGCCCTAATAAGCATCACAAAAGAGCTCAATTGACTCTCCATGAAATTAATGCTCTGCTTACACTGAGCGATCTGGTATTCGAGATCTGCAAGCTTGAAGAACAGGCGGGTACATTTCTCATTGTGCCTGGCTGCATTAATCTCATGATGTTCAACGGCGAATTTCAAGTTCTTGATCAAGTCTCTCTCGAAAGCTACATCAGCCGTTAGATCGTCGAGCCTCTCCTTTAGCTACTCACATCTGAATTTTATCACGACATCACTCGGGTCATGCTCAAAGTAAGTCTGGTTCAAAGCAAGGCGCCCCACCAGCTTCTCCCTTTCATGAACCAATAGCGAGATCTGTTCATCAGCAGACTTGACGGCCTTCTTATACCGGGCCACTGCGTGTTCTGCAGATTCCAAGCATTCATATCAGTCCTGATAGCGAGCCTTCACAATGTAGGCTAAGGTAACCGTTTCCTGAGTATTCCGGCAAGCCTCTAGAAAGTTGATGAAGACGTGTGGGAACGCCCTGTATTCCCTTTCCAAATTGGTGCCTTCGACTGAAGAAGCATTTATCTCCCTGAATAAACCGAGGATCTCAGCTTCGACACTCGAATGATGGGCTATGTAAATATAGCCTCAGCCAAGAAGATGATAAAGTCTCTCCCATTTGAACATAACTTCAGCCGGGAAGATGTGTGTAGGAAGATTGGCCATTACCAAGGAGAGAATCAAGGCTGACGAGCAGAATACGAAAGATAAAAGGAGAGAAGTGAAGCAGATGATTGGAATGCGAAGGTGATAATCTGCTTCGAGTTAAATATTGATTCCACAGGGCTAGTCTCTATTGGCCAGATTTTCCCATCTGCCATCCCCTTTCGGTGTTACCTCCATTGGCTCGAATCCTCATCGGTCGACAATCTAGAGCCAAACAAATCCAAAATCTTTGCAGAAAAGGCTTAAGGTGATACCGCCACTTTGAAAAAGAAGAAGAAAAGACGACCTGAGTGGGAGACAAAGAAAAGTTTTAGTAGAAAAGAAGATAGGATTCGGTTTTATGGGAGGACTCACCAGCAAAATCGACGATGTAGATAATGACAGGGGCTCCCTACCATGAAAAGATGAAAGAAGACGAGCCGAGCGAGAGATACGATTAAAAAAAATTGAGAAAGACAGAACTCTCAGGAGAAGCAATACAGTTGCTAAACTCACGCCTAATTTTAAAAAAGAGACGTCCTCTTAATAATCTTCATCCATGCTCATAATAGAGTCTTAAAGCATACGTGGTCGCTCAGAAAAATCCAGAGAGAGTGAAAATACAAGAAGAGGTAGCAAACCTTGAGGAACCGTTAACTAATTGAAGATGTCTCAACCCAACACACTTGAGATCTATCGTAACTTGATGAATATGAGAGATGAAGAGCTCAAGGCCATATTTGAAATTTACACCATGGAGCCTGGCCCTTCTGCCAGTGACGTTCAAGATCTTGATAAAAATAAGGACAACAACAACAAGGGTCAAAGAAAGCGTTACCGTCGCCATATTGAGTAGCAAATCCAAAGGCTTGAGGATTTCTTCAGGACGTGCCCTATGTCAGACGGCAGACAAAGAATGGAACTAAGCCAAGAGTTGGGACTGGAACTTTCGCAAGTCAAGTTTTGGTTTCAAAATAGGCGAACCTGAGTAAAGACTCATCATGAGCGCCACAAAGTCGAGTTTTTAAGAGATGAAAATGAAAAGTTCCAAGCAGAGAACAAGATATATAAAGCAGCTTTTGACTCCGCCACCTGCCCCAACTGCAATAGACTTCTCACCCTCGGCGAAAGGCAGTATCTGAGGATTGAAAATGCCTGTTTAAGAGGTGAGTTAGATCAGTTCATAACAGGATTAAGTTCTGTTGGGGGAATGTGCGAAAAGACCGATCCTATGGGGTCAGCATTAATGCCTTCCAAGGAAGAAGGGATGCATCACCACCGAGCAAGTAGCATTGACGATGAGCTCGCCACCATGATCAACTAGTTTGATGTTGATGAAGCACCGGGGCTGTAATATACACACGACGCTTGTATCTCGAAGCTGGTGATCATAGGTCCTCCAACATCACCAATGAGTACCTGACTCGGAATAAAGTTAATGGATCACGGGAGAGCCTACGAAGGGAGTAGAGTCGATTCTGAACGAATGCATATGCTTTATTTCATTGCAGCGGATGTTTTCTACTTTTATTAATGTTCGGAATTAATGTCTAAGCAAGAAGTAGTAATTTCCCTTCTCCCTATTAAATGCTCGAACCCGTTACTACACCAAACTCGGGAAAAAATTAATGGTGAGTAAAAATCTGCGTAAACTTGAAGAGTAGTTCTGTATCGTTCCAATTTACCCTCAATTGCTCTAGTTTTAAATTGAATCTCTTCTGTTTTCAGGAATTTTCAAATCGACCCGAGAATACAGTTATACGTAAATACGAAATTCTCTTGTTGAACAGATTTTGGGCAAACCAGTTCGTGGACATCACCAGTGGATGGACAACCTCAAATAATAAAGAAAAATGCGAACAAAAGACCTGAGCAATCTCGAAGATAGGTAATGTTGTATCGTTCCAATTTACCCATGATTGTCTTGAGTTCTGAACTACTTTATTCCATTCTTAACAGGGATGGTGAATTGCCTTGAAAGGCACCGCGACATGAAATTGCCCAATGCAATGCAACGAGGCCGTGCTATCTGAAGGATTAGCCCTTGAAGGAGAGCCCCCATGAATGCCTACGGTCTAATGGGCCTGATGGCATGGGGAATGATAATGGTTCGAGGCGGTCCGAGTTCGTTCCCCAAGGTCGAGGAATATTGTAAATATTGTAAATGAATAATACAATCTTTTGCACGTTTCTTTTTTGCAGAAATAAACAAGGATACTCGACGAATAAGATCGAGGCCAATACTTGGCTATAACCTTGCCCCTAATGATAAAGTGTCCGACGGAAATTGGAGAGAAATTCCACCCAGCGAACCTGATAAAGGGGTCATGTAAAACCTTTAAGATGAAGGGTAAACTAGTATCGTTTCCAATTTATCCCTACTAATATCGGTTAACATGTCTCCTTTTCTTTTGATAGGAAATGTTAATAATAACATTTAACATGTCGAAGAAGACACCCCCAAGTGGTAAGATTATGATCATCTGATGAAGCTCGGTCTGATGAAAATGGGATAAATTGATGGTAGACCTTAAATTGAAAAGGAGAGTATGTCTGCTTTAAATCATTTGGTTTCAAGGATAACCTTTCTGCTTTCTTCATTGCAGGGGCATACAACCGACGACCGCGACGGTCGTCAGCATTTTAAAAAAACAAGAGCCCAAATGCTTCACTTCACCCATGCATTTCAATGTGTAGGGGCAAAGTCAGAGACAAATAACTCCTCAACTTAAGGAATAGACCCCCAATTTGCTCGATCCGCCCACATGTCCTGGGGCAATTCAAATTCTCCCATTCTTGAGAATTTGTTTCCATACTTGCACATTCTTTAAACATGTGGATGCTAAGAACTGCCATATATGCATTGTATTTACGCATGACTATTCTACACGTTTAATTTGCCAATTCTGACTTGGAACATAAATCACGCATGATGCATCGAATGTGTAGAATGGGGCATGACAGGATGATGAAAGGCAAGCCATTTCCATACACGTCCTACATTTTAAGCCACAGCGAGTCATGTGCAAAATAAGTTCCGTGTTCCCCAAGGCAATGGGTTTTTTTGCAAAAAGTACGATAGCCGAAAGGAAGGAGGCGATCGCTTCTCTATCCTAAACACTATAGGTAACCATTGATAACCCATTTGACCGGCGGTTTCATTTCGTAACCCCTGTCAAGAACTACCCCACATCGGGGCCAAATGGAGGTTGTCCCAGCAATAGCACAAGGTAAATGGTTAGAAATTCTCTTGCTCAAAACTAATATCAATTTTCAAATAATTCTTGCTTTCAATCTCGCACGATAATTCAAGTGCCTTAGGATGACGAAAAGCATTCGTTTCCCTATCCGATATACCCATATCCTTTGCATCGCCCAATTGAGCCTGCATATTCTTTTCTTGAAACCTCATTCATATCATTGCTCATTCAAAGATGAAGATGCCACTATCTCAAAGCAGTAGAACTCACACAAAATGGATCTACATAGAGTTCCCGAGTCAACTCTTCAAGTGCGCTAAATCTTTGATATGCATGCGTATATGGCACAGTCTTTGAAATTATTTTTTCCTAACACATAGTAGAAAGACAAAAAGGTAAAAGGTGAGACCAAAAGAAGAAGAGTCAGTCCCTGGGCATGGAAAAGCAAAGTACTAGTTAAAAGCAAGGCCGATGCCCATTCAAATTAATATTCATTTTTGAATGCCTTAGAAAACTCAGTGAAGAAATACTATCTCCTTCTGTAAACCCCCAATAGGACCTAATTACGATAAAAAAACTCTTTGAAGGAGTCAAATTGCGAAATATACTCAGTTGAAGTTTTACACCGTTCAAGAGCGACAGCGGCACAGCCGAAGTTGACACTTCTTCATACAACGATGGTGTCTTTTGAAGACTATTCTAGAAGCTCAAGACTGGTGATAAAGATGCAATGATCACAATGTCAAACCTACCTCATATATCATCTAAACTAAAATAAGCCTTTTATTTTCCTTGGTCCCCAACCCTCAACCTATGTTACAATCCGTGAAAGTTTTTTCTAATTAAGGCGCTTGAGTTAACGTAGAGTTAAATAATTTTAAGCGTCGCCCGAAAAGGTACGAGCAAGATTATTTCTCTCTTATTTTGCAGAGTTCTTGACTTGTAAACTCGGAGTAGATAATGAAGACCTTTTTTTTTCTCGATGGCACTTGGCTCAAAAGAGTCCCCTTTAATAAGCCTCTGACCCAACCTACATTATGGTCCTTATCAAGACCTCCAGATCGGCTGGATTGTACCAATTACAAGATTACTCAGACCCTTGCTGAATGCGATGATGGTAAGATTGAGTGATTTCTTTCAATCTTGCAATCATGATAAACAGCCTTCGTCAAGAGTGAGAGAAAGCCCTTTCGGACTGAAATCCCCATTCAAATTACATTCGAGGCATTTATACTATAATAACCTCCTTGAACGGAATTGTTAATGCAAACTTCACAGAATAGTCATGCATGATCTATATTTCAATTGATTGCATCTATGAGTTATTACACAGATTATTCCTAATCAATGTAGACTTAGCTGAGCAGTTTTGCATGAATTGATGAACTCATTGATGAAAGTGCTTGCACATGTTACTTATGATACTACTTAATAGGTGACACGTTCCCAATGTTCGAGCCACCTTTCAAGGTCTCGAAATTCATTCGGCGATTATTGAATGAACAAGCCCAGGTGTCAAGAAACACTAGGCGATCTTCCAAATCCTCAGATAAGTAGATCTTCAACCTAAACCTTTTAAGAGAATGAATTCTGACGATTGTCAAGGTGCTTGAATCAAGTGCGGCACATACAAATATCTACCTTCTCCAATGAAGCATGATTCGTCTCGAAAACAGAAATGTTCGAGATGTTTTGATCTCTGCCTCTTTGAGTTATGCTTGAGCGACAAGAGAATATGGTCCGAGTTTGAGTTTCTGCAGGATTACTAGTCTCCCCAGATCCCAAAATGGCACCCTTCAAGGTAAGATAAGTCGGGTTTGAGCTTCTGCAGGATTTCTGGTCTCCCAAGATCTTAGAATGACAGCCTTCAAGATAAGATAAATCGGGTTGAGCTTCTACAGGATTTCTGGTCTCCCCAAATCCCAGAATGGCACCCTTCAAGATAAGATAAATCAGGTTTAAGCTTCCGCAGGATTTCTAATCTCCCCAAATCCTAGAATGGCACCCTTTAAGGTAAGATAAATGGGTTTAAGCTTCTGCAGGATTCCTGGTCTCTCCAGATCCCAGAATGGCATCCTTCAAGGTAAGATAAATTGGCTTTGAGCTTCTGCAGGATTTCTAGTCTCCCTAGATCCCAGAATGGCACCCTTCATGGCAAGGTAAATTGGGTTTGAGCTTCTGCAGGACCCTGGTCTCCCCAACTCCTAGAATGGCACCCTTCGTGGCACAAAAGTCGTTCCTATAGGCATTCCCGCATTAGAAACCCCAATACGGAACGGTCCGTTTTCAAAAGTTCTTCTTACAGGCATCAAGTCCTTTCTACAAGCACCAAGTCCTTCCTACAGCCACAAAAGTCCTTCCTACAGGTACAAAGTCCTTACAAGCATTCCTTCGGAAGATCCCACATCGGGTGAACCATTTGCAAAGTCTTTCTACAGCACAAAGTCCTTGCTACAGGCACAAAAGTCCTTTCTACAGGCACCCAAAGTCCTCTTACAGGCACCAAAAAGTCCTTTTTATAGGCACCAAGTCCTTTCTACAAGCACGAAGTCCTCTTTACGAACATTTCTATGGGATGACCTATCATACGGGTCAAATCTTAATTCAATTTTAATCACTAGAGTCCTTTCATTAGGAACTCTACCATGGGGTGACCTACCATACGAGTCAAATCTTAATCAAATTTTAATCAGTAGAATCCTTTCGCTAGGAATCTACCATGTGGTGACCTACCATACGGGTCAAATTTCAATTAAAATTAATCAGTAGAATCCTTTCGTTAGGAATCTACCATGGGGCGACTTACCATATGGATCAAATTTCAATCAAATTTTAATCAGTAGAATCCTTTCGCTGGAATCTACCATGGGTGGCCTGCCATATGGATCCAGGTTCAATCACCTTCAGGTTTTCTTATAACGAATCCTTAGGTTTCCATTTCCTTTTCAGCAGAGCAGTCAACAACCACGAGGCGAACAGGTAAGCTTCAGGTAAATCCCTTGCATCTCTATCTCTCCCTCACTTCATAAGATC
>JAGVVM010006444.1:0-22298 GCA_019149425.1 Psidium friedrichsthalianum
CCGCCGTGCGTCGCTAATCATCGCTGCTTCCAGCCGCTTTCTCAGCCTGTTTCAGCTTCGTTTAGGTGAGTTCTACTTCTAAATCTTGAGTAGGGCATTGGATTATTCATGGATTGACTCTAGGATGTGATCCGAGGTAGATCGGTTTAGAAAATTTGACGGATTTGGCGATATTTATGGTGAATGGTTCTGTGTGAGGATTTGCTGCGCTGTTGCGCTGACTCGGTTTAAGGCTGATTAATATATTCTGTTTGAGCTGATTTTGTATCTAGAGGATGACTTGAGGTGGTTTAGACATTGAATTTTGAGCATTGGATCACATTGGGGTGGAAACGGACCCCATTAATAAGTTGGGTCGCTAGTCGTGACACTTTGAGGGTTGTATATGGGTTGAAATTACATGCTTATGGGCTGGTCATGTAGAATTGTGGCCATAGATTGAGTCCCTATGACCTTAATGCGAGTTTTGGTTGACAAGGGCAGAGAAAGAGTAATTCTGGTGAATAATTGTGTGAGAGCCAAAGTGAATGGCTCAAAACACAATTTGGGGCAAGGATTTGATATGACTGTGTCTATGTTTATAGATCGCCTGAGTTGTAATGTTGTGAACTGTGCCTCGTAGTGTCTACATTGTCCATTCCTTTGAATTATGCCTGGTTGAATATCTTGCGAATTGTGAATTGCATGCTTAGGGTTCGATCTAGAGTATCTGGTATCCTGAGCGAGATTTAGAGGATGAACTTGCTGAGCTGTTAGCTCACCCTGTTTGGGATTATCTTTTCAGATGTGTAGGTTTAACACTGGATCGAACGATGTAGACGATGAGGCTAATGGAAGGCGGTGAGGAGCCAAGTCGATGGAAGGGTATGGAAGTGGTAAGCCTTGAGGTAGCGTTCTGGGGCGCTACAGTAAGTTTTGGTATCAGAGCGGGTTAATGGAGTGATAAGTGCACTAGTGACTGATTTAGTTGGTAGGCTTGAATCTATATCGTATCTCAATAGTCTTAGATAATGATTCTCATTGAAAGGCTCTGAATGATGAAATGAGATTCGCAAGGAAGCGAACAGTGACTACAGACGAAGAGCCAGTTTAACTGACAAACTTTGATTATAAGTGAATGGCAACCAAGAAACAGTTGTATAGTTGATACTAAGTATCTGATCTTTGAAGTTGATGGTGCTTGAGATGTGAGAGAGTGCAGTTTAATATGAGAAACTGATGTTGCGTAGACGAACAATACGAGGGATATGAGGACGACCATGCATTGCACGTGTTGATTGCATCAAAATTAAAGATTGAGAAATATTCATGCATAATTATGCTGACATTGTTTTTATTGACTTGATAAACCGTGGGCTTGGTATGGGACAAGCTAATACGGGATGCCTATAAACTGTAAGACATGGTATGGGACATGTCAAGCGGGACTCAACTTTGTAGATGTGTGGCTTGGGACGAACCAGGCGAAAGCTGGTGGGCCTGTAACGACCCGGTCCGACGAGAGGCGGGGAGTGATCGCCGGGGCAGAGAGCCCGAGCAAGGTGCGGCTCCTGGCAGGCTTCTAGGATGGCGATGGGGACAGGAATGAACTAAGTCATACATTGAAAAAGAAGGGTCTAGGTATCGAGCTAAGTCTAATTTGCACAATTGGTCATCACGCTTGGTTGAAAAGCCAGTGGCGTGAAGCTACCGTGCGCTGGATTCTGACTAATACATTGCATTAAAGTTTGCTTTCAGGAAAAAAAAAATTTAGAAAAATGCATAGCATTGCATATGAGAAATTGGAATATTGGATGAAAATTTGAATGGATTGAGATGCCATGGATATGAGGAATGCCTGAATGCCTTGTGGATGTTGGTGAAAGTCGAGCGTGCGTTGTTGTTGTGCCTCCGTTGTGATCGGAGAGGCCCCTGTTGTGTGATCAGGGTAGCCTTGAATTGTGATGAGACCCACACGAGCTAGTCGACCAGCGATTCGATAGCGTCGTGGTGGGGTGTGAATTATGTAAAATATGTTTTGTTTGAAAGATCGTAACCAACAGAATCCTAGGCATGGCATGTGAAATTGGCATCGAGAAAGTGGCAAGATGTGATACATCTTGAGTGATAATGAACACTCTGTTTGGTGAATACTGGACGTGCATAAGTTTTGAGTGATGCCATGTGAATTGGCGAGTGTGAGAAGCGAACTCGAGATGTTCGTTGAGTGATCAATAAGCGAGAGCTTAGTAATATGCCAAATAGATCTGTGATAGTGAGGTGGGTCGATGACCCCTTTTAATGATTAAGATTGTAGATGTGGCGATTAAGAAAGACAAGTGATCAGAGTACGCAGCGGAGCGTAACAAGACCACATAATTGAGTAAGATAATGCCTATAAGGTATTTCATTTGATAAAAGGAAGTAAAGGCCAGTTTCGAGGACGAAACTTCTTAAGGAGGGAAAATTTGTGACATCCCGAATTTCAATTGTCTGTAAGATAAATAATATTAGATGTTCGAGGATTGAGAGACAAAAATGGACATCGCCTTGCGTTTGAAAATTGGAGCTATTGGTTTCGGAGTGCAGAGAAGGAAGGCAAAAAAATAGAAATTTCTGTCGAGTCCTCGATTTGCTCTAGATTCAGTGGCTAGGGTGTGAGATGAATTTTAGCGAAGTCAAAAAATTTTCCGAGATCATCTCGAGTCATTTTCCTTCGCGATTGAGCCAAAATAACACCGATTCAGTCCCAATCAGTCCCGTTTTGGCACGAATTTTGAGGATTGACCAGTCAAACTTGCTCTCCAAGTTTTGACCAGATTATTGGATAAGCTTTGACCAACTTTTTGGTCAAATCGATGAATAGTTAACCGAGATATTTTATATTACATTATTATTATTATTTTTCTTTTTAGAAATAAAGGCTCCTCTCTCTCTTCTCTTAACTCAGCAGCGCCACAACTCCTCTCCTCTTTCTTTCTCACTCACGCAAGCTTCCACATTCTTTCTCTCTTTTCTCCCTCCTCTCTCATTTGCTCCAAATTCTGGGGGCGCTGACTTCAACCGGCCGCTGACCAAAAATCTGTAAGTTGGATTCTCGTAATTTTTGGATATGTTAGTAGTTCAATGTCTTACGGTTCTAACCCCACTTGAATCGTCTCAATCCGAGGTCGTTTGACCCTTCAAATGTATTTTCTCGTATCAGTCGACGAAACTGTTTCTGTCCTCTGGGTGCCGAGAATTCTGTTTTAGCTCTAATTGATTTATATCGACCCCGGCTGCCCCTAGATCTCATTTCCATGTCAAATATATATTTTAGTTCGTTTTGATGTCGGTTCAGCCCCTGAACAGCCCCGGTTTGGATTAAATCCACCGGAATCCGTCGTCGTTGTTGTGCTCCGCCGTGCGTCGCTAATCATCGCTGCTTCCAGCCGCTTTCTCAGCCCTGTTTCAGCTTCGTTTAGGTGAGTTCTACTTCTAAATCTTGAGTAGGGCATTGGATTATTCATGGATTGACTCTAGGATGTGATCCGAGGTAGATCGGTTTAGAAAATTTGACGGATTTGGCGATATTTATGGTGAATGGTTCTGTGTGAGGATATGCTGCGCTGTTCGCACTCGGTTTAAGGCTGATTATATTCTGTTTTGAGCTGATTTTGTGTATCTAGAGGATGACTTGAGGTGGTTTAGACATTGAATTTTGAGCATTGGGATCATTGGGGTGGAAACGGACCCAATTAATAAGTTGGGTCGCTAGTCGTGACACTTTGAGGGTTGTATATTGTTGAAATTACATGCTTATGGGCTGGTCATGTAGATTGTGGCCATAGATTGAGTCCCTATGAACCTTAAATGCGAGTTTTGTTGACAAGGCAGAGAAGAGTAATTCTGGTGAATAATTGTGTGAGAGCCAAAGTGAATGGCTCAAAACACAATTTGGGGCAAGGATTTGATATGACTGTGTCTATGTTTATAGATCGCCTGAGTTGTAATGTTGTGAACTGTGCCTCGTAGTGTCTACATTGTCATTCCTTTGAATTATGCCTGGATTGAATATCTTGGAATTGTGAATTGCATGCTTAGGGTTCGATCTAAGAGTATCTGGTATCCTGAGCGAGATTTAGAGGGATGAACTTGCTGAGCTGTTAGCTCACCCCTGTTGGGGATTATCTTTTCAGATGTGTAGGTTTAACACTGGATCGAACGATGTAGACGATGAGGCTAATGGAAGGCGTGAGGAGCCAAGTCGATGGAAGGGTATGGAAGTGGTAAGCCTTGAGTAGCGTTCTGGGGCGCTACACCATTAATTGAGTAGCTTTTTTATAGGGAAGGTTGTTAAATGCCCATTGTGCGACGAGGGTATCCAAGCAATAATGGCATGCGACTAATTATTTTCCTATTGGTGAGAGCCTTCGTCTCTATGCCGCACTACGCCCTATAACCGGTTGAATTGCTTCATTCTTGTTAGTCCTTCACATGGCTTCCAAAGCAAGACCTATGTGATCCCTCATCTTGGAATACCTCTCTTGAACATGCATCCAATGATCATGTCTCACATACCTCCAATCTTGCATGTACATAGGTATCAGATCGTGGATCTACACCCAGAAAAACATTGCATCCTTGGTAAGATCTCTCTCTCTCTCTCTCTCTCTCTCTCTCTCTCTCTCCTCTCGTCGTGCGCCGCTATGATGATAAAAATATCTTGTATTATCATTTTCTGAATAACAGAAGGAGGCAATGAGATGGCTAAACGGAGGGAAGAGAGCTCTTACAGTAGTGAAGTCTCCATTGAAGCACTACTCTTTTTGGCAGACAATTCCCTAGAGTCCAATCTAGTTTGATGTAGCTGCTATACCCGCTAGACTCTATGGCCAAATGCAGATGAAACCTCTAATCGGGAAGATGTCTCGAGCCATACCCTCAGGAGCCTTCTTGTTTCCGTGCCGGTGTTTGTATGGAATTTCTCGTCTTAGAAAAGTACAGCTGTTGTTCTCCCTCATCAGAAAATTATAGAGGAGGGAACATGGGAACAAATTAATGGTCGATAGATATAGGCGTTTAATGTTTTCGATATGAAATTGTGATGAGACCTGGTCAATTTTTAATGGTGGGGTGAGTGAGGAGCTTTCCCGATATTAGGCAAAAATTAATCTTCGAGCAGCATATAAGCAATGGTAGTTGTAGCTACAGTGCTTCAATGATAAACAACTCTATTTCGATTCTAATGAAGTAATTCACAAAAATTGTAACATGATGATGCTTTTGTATAACTCAATATTAACCGAAGAAGAACTAAGTTCAGATGATGCAAATTTTTCAATTCGGCCACTAATCAAAATTTTGAAGTTGACCAAAAGTATGTTGTTATAAATGTAGAAGTTACTCTCTCTTTTTGGTCAGATATAAATGTAGAATTTACTTCAGTTGCTTAAATATGGACTTTTAAATGTTCAATATCTAGTCTGAAGATTGGGTCAACATACGAGACTCACCTCTCGTGCCCGGTTCATATTTAATGATTCATATTGCAATATCAGCTTATAATCATGACAAAACTCGATGGAAAATGAGGCAAGATTCAAACATGTGCTCTGATACCAATATTGGAATTTAATATCGAGAAGTACGACTAATCTCTATCAACATTCGATTGTGGAATTACCCAAAAATTTCATTGAATCACCGTCCTCGATCCAATCTTCAACCTTGATGGTCCGAATATGATCATAGAAGAAGATATTCACGTTTCATAATGTAAATGCGATCCATTCTCAAAGTAATGATATTTTGCCTTTGTTCGTTTTTGCTTTTGTTCTTTTTGAGAGGGAGAGAGTGAAGAAGAGAAAAGAATTTATGTTCGTTTTGTACGTTTCTATTCATTCGTTATCTCACATAATGTACCCCTTCAGAAGTTATCTTTAATTTCATTATAGATAAGAAAACAGTGCCCTTTCAAATGTTCCTCTTCGTGGGGCCTCTCAAACGGTGCCTCTCAATCACACCTTTTCATTAAAACACTCCATCATGGACGTAATATTACAATTCTTCTTTCTTACAAATCCTTCAAGCGCTATGAAAAAAGACCCTTTGTCATGCCTACAAAATAAAGAATCAAGCATCATTGGAAACCTCTTTTGCAGCATGTGATTATCATGTCCTGGTTCAGATTGCCGTATATAAACAGATCTTGCTTTACCAAAGCCCTTTAAACTAAAGATTGCTTCGTTCTTGGCATGTGCAAAATATGTATGCCAAGAGCAAACTTTCAATCATAGTGCTCCTATCCGTGATTTCGCTCATATTCTCTTTTTGATAGAATTACAAAAAAAAAAATCAGCTATAAGGGACGAAGGGGCTGCGAACCCATGTACAAAAGGAGCCCAAAAAGTTAAAGCCATATATGCAAGTCTCCAGTACACCAAACGCGGATAATTTCAAGCCAATTTCCAATAAAAAAAAATAGAAACGAAAGATTGCTCTCCATCAGAATCTATCTTGTTCCTCTCCACTGAAATCGAGCAAAAGAACTGCTAAATTATTGTCTCAAGTTTGAGCCGTGCATGAGACGATCTTCCTTTTTTTTGTAGAACAATCCTTTTTATTTGCCTCTTTATTTTCAGTTGTTCAGAGGCATGTTTTGCATAGTTGCTTTTCCACTTAAATTTGGGGTGATCGGTTGTCTTGCATCAACCGTGCTCTCACCCTTTTATAAGGACGGATGGAGGATTGTTGAATGGCCGAAATAAAGAGGATCCTACGATTACAAAGGATCGTTCTACAAAAAAAAAAGGGAGTCCTTACAAAAAAAAGTAGGATTGTTCAATGGGTTCTTATTTATTTTACTCTTGTGTCTGAACAAGGTCTGCACAATCAGTTTTCATTTTCATTATTTTTATAATGTCAATTCTTTATTATTTACTATATTTTATTAAAGTGGACATAGAGGCTCAATCCAAGATGGACTGTACTGGGACCTCACGAATATTGCCCCTACATGGGCTTTAATATATCCAACCCCTTTCAATCCTAACCTCACCAAGCTCAATCTCAAATATAACGATACCATGGCTTCGACTGTTTCACAAAAATTAAAATAAAAAAATTAGAATTTTTTGACGTTCGGTTAACAAAAAATAAACTAGTTAAGAAAAATATTTTTCATCAATGGAAGAAATTCCTTCAAATATGGGGAAAATGATTTTTAACTTTTTTGAAAAATAGTAAATCATTTTCCCTTATATTTCCTCCTTATAATCCTTCATCTTCTTTTTTTTTTTAACTAATTTTATTTTTCTTATATCTTCTGTTATCCTTCTTCATGGCCTAGTCGCCGGATGAGATGATAGATGATGACCGACCACCAGCGAGAGACAAGCTCGCCTAATCTGGCAGGGTGGAGCTCGCCAAATTGATTATGTATTTGGCATTTTGATCAATCCAATTTTATTTATTTCAATTCAACTGTATTCATATATTATGCACAAACCAAACGAGTGCTTAGAAAGTTTTACCCTTTTCTTTGAAATCATGCAAATGTGAGAACCGTGAGATAACTCATGAAGGTGCATGATTTAAGATCTAAAGCATTTTGAGACATATGTATAATTTTTAAAACAACGTTTATTTTTCAGAAAGTAATACATTATAACAAACTAAAAAGGCGAATTAATTAGTTCAAAATTTCAAGTGGATGAAATTTCGCTACACCTTCCCATAAGTAGAAAATGTCTTAGTACATAAAATATCTACTGGTGGACATGATACTCAACAATTTACCATAAACAATAGATCTCATTAAAATACTAGTCGTCGATACCAACTCGATAAAGGAAATTTCCATGTAGGATCCTATCGAAAATTTCCTTGTCACATGAAGAAACCCGGTGGCAGACCTTCATCAAAAGCTGGTGGAGGCCAACTGGCGGCGGTCGATTGCACGGAGTTGTTAGTGGTTATCTGATGTGGTCTAGCTAATCCAGTACCAGCGGGCAAACATGTATCTGCTTCACATTTTCCCAGATCCGAACTAGAAGAAATGCAAGTTCTTGTTGCTGTAGCTCCTGAATTACGCTATCTCAGTTCCTCGTGCTATTATTCGGGAAAAAAATTTCATGATATCATAATGGGAGCTGCTAACCTGGCAGTCTGACAGTACTGCAGTTATTTCTGACCACATGATCTCTCAATCAATGAGTACTTTATACAAAATACACGGTGATGGTAGGTGAATCCACTGTTGAGATTGTACCGTTCTTGATAGTACTGTCAGGAAAGCATTTCCCTGTCATAATCATGATTTGAGAGAGAGAAAGAGAGAGATCTTATCAAGGATGAAGCATAACAGTTAAACTAATTCATCTAGCATACGAATTTTGACACACCTTACCAAGAACAAAGCATTTTTTTGGTAAATCATTGATCCGATACTTATTTACATACAAGGTCCGACTACTGGAGACATGATGATTGGATGCGTGCAAAAGAGGTTTCCCAAGATGCTGGATTTTTTTTTTTTTTGTAGGCATCACAAGGGTCTTGTTTTGTAGCGCTTGAAGGACTAGTAAGAAAGAAGAAGAAATTCAGTTGGCTTAGGCGTGGAGCACCAAAAGATGGAGAGCTCTATAAATAGGTAAATAATTGGTCATGCTCATTATTGTCTGTGGATACACTTGCAGAAATAACTAGGTAAATATCTAGTCATGCTCATTATTGCTGTGGATTGAGTTGCACAATTTGCATTCAACACGTTCTCATAGTAAGAAATATTCAGATTTTACTAGAATTGGTTTTCTCTAGAAGAATGACCATGTACACCCCGTCATGATTACATAACTATTTGAGAAACTTAAAATCTAGACCTTTAGATTGTCGATGGTCGTGATGGATAGAAACACTGAAGGCAATTTCACGATATCGAAAATCCCTATTACATGTGTCTGATAAAATCTTGTAGTACGTAAATAAACCACTATTAGCAGCTGAAAGTCATAGTTAGATATATCGGGCTCACATCTCTTTCCTATTATAATTAAAATAGCTGCACTTACCATTGATTGGAAGCATCTCCAACGCACTTAAACTCATTCATCTTGTATACGTATGGTCCGATTTGTCTCTATATGAGAGAATCAACATTATCTGAGCAAGCAAGGATATAGATGCGAATAAATAAATTTGTCTATGTAATTAACTACTAGGCAACCATGAGTGTTGCACGTGGAAATTTTGTTTTCCGTATATAGCGACTGTTTATTCAATATATATTTAAAATATTTAATTGAAGTGAACAGTACTATGAAAAGATGCAACTCTTATATGAATAGGTACACTATTCATCAGTAAAATATTATCGTTAACAAGAAGACACGTCTATATTAATTAACTTTGAAAGGCATCACTTTATAAGAAGAAAAAAAAACAATATATAGACCGAAAAGTCATAAATTGATTTCAAACATTGTATATCATTGCGATTTCATCTATACAAAAGATAAAGGTAAATCTCAAAGAAGATTGGAAACATCATAAACGGTTTTAATTTCCATGATAAAAAAAATCTTAATATTAAGCTTGATTTGATATTTTGTTTTGAGCAATGTCAAAATTTTACACAGAAAATATGGATTCTTTTGACATGTTCCTATTATATGGCCAGGTCACTCATCCTTAATGAAGCACTTGATGATGCAATTATGTGTTCCAAATTAGATTCATCGAATTAGTGAAATATAATGCATTTATATGTTTCTGGACCATTGGGCTTAACAGTTTGATCAGAATCTCCACCACTAACATCGACAACCATCTGTAGCTCCCAGAGAGAGAGAGAGAGAGATTATTTGGTGCTTTGGTCTCAATTCATTGTCTCGCCTCTTTTGCATAATATTCCAGGAAGATAATAACAATTACAGAACGAAAAAGGGGCAAAATGGGAAAGGTTGGATTTTGGATTATCCTTTTCAGTTTGCTTTTTTTTTTTTTTCGTAGATTTGTAAATAAAGATTGAATAAACAGCATAGGGGAAAAGCAGGAAAGGTTGGTCGGCTCAACGCTCCAAGTGTTTTACATAATACATATTTTCTTTCATTAATATCCTCGGTAAGGCGGATGGGTGAGGAGGGGAGAGGTTAGCAGTAGCCTCTCCCCGCAAATTTTTCCTCTCCTCCGCCCCGTTCTTTGTTTTCCTTCCACAAATCAGCCCCACCGGGGCGAGCACCATATAAATCCATTGCCCATTCCCATCTTTTACAAAGCCTTCTAGGCATAATGCGCTTATAGGATTCCATGTCAGTGATTTTCAATCATAAATGGCGGATGGACTGAATTGACATAAATACAAAAGGTTTATCACTCAATTAGCAAAAAAAAAATTATGATTGAATTGGCACAATTGCAATATGTTTAGAACTTTTTTGGTAATTCTCCCGATCGTTTTAATGCATAATTAACAAGAGTAAAGAAGCATCGTGCATAAAAAGATGGAGGATTGTACAAATAGGCAAATATATCGACCATACTCATTATTATAGTGGATTTACTTGCATATTTGCATTTAATACGCATTTCCATAGTAGCAATTGTCATAAATTGTAGGTCTATTAGAATGGTTCAATCCAAAAACGAAGATGCACATTTACCGATTGATGAATATTCAAATTTTAAGGAAATTTCGCTATGATCCTTAAGAACTCAAGAAATCACTATAGCCATGGCAATTTAATTATTAGATGTACCAATTCATTCTCAAAAGCGCATGCTTAACCTAAGTGGCTAGAGAGGATTCAGCCCTTGTCAGTAGCTAGAGAGGGCTTCGCTACCCTCGCCCAGTGGCTAGTGATGGCTCAACGACCTTCACTGGCCACTTTAAGGAAAAAAAAAAAACAAAAGAAACAAAAAGAATAAAAAAATGGAAAAAATTGAAGAATATGAAAATAATATTGGAATTTGTCCACATCAGCGCTCATCATGCCACGTAGGACGATTAACATCCATGTCAATGATTTGCAGGCAAAATTGGCCAGACGAACTTAATTGACAAAACGTTAAAAGATCTATGACTCATGACAAAAGTAAAAGGTTTAGAACGGAATTAGCAAAATTACAATAAACTGCCGTGGTTGAGCTTCGAACCTCTCGCGATGTACCTAGCTCATTTCGGACATTCTCGGCTTGATGGAACTTGAGGTAAGCTTCCTTGAACTCCATAGAAGCTTCATGATTGCCTAGTTTAATTTGATTTTGCGTGGAATGCTAGTTGAGCTTCCACCATGGCCAAGGTTGTGAGCTTGACCTAGGGCAGATTTCACTATTAAATCGGCCTAGAATTTGGATATGTTGTAGTTTAGGTTCTGAAGATTCGTTTGGTACTAAGATTAGGACAATCGGTAGTGATTTTGCCTCGATCGGCGGTCGGAATGTTCTCGACCGTCCATCCATCGTCTTCTCGATAGGGAGTTGACCAAATTAACAGTTGTTGACTTAGTCAAAGCTAACGTGATTCCACGTGGGATGCCACGTCGCAAGTATGGTTTATAATATATTTTTCAAAATAAAAATAAAATCCAGATCGAACGGCCATGATTTGACCATGTGGAGTGATCTGAAATTTTTGAAAAATAAAAAATGTTTTTTGATGATAAAAGGATTTTTCGAAAATTAAAAAAAAATCCAATTTCTGATCACGTGGCCCAGGTTTGGCCACATGTCGCTATCTTGGATTTTTCAATTTTTATATTTTAAAAAATGATCCGATGGTCGTGGATTAGCCACATGGTGCCTTCTCAACCCTCAAATTAGAATTTAATACAAAAAAAAATTCAAGAAAATCAATAAAAAATTTAGAAAATTCAAAAAAAAAATGGGCAAAACAATGTCGCTTCAAGCCGACCCGGGACCCTTATGGTCTGGGTCTAGTGCCTGAGAGGCGTAGGCTAGGTCGACCCAATCTAGAAAACATTTTTTAATAATAAAAATTCCAAAAAATTCGAAAAAATAAAAATAATGAAATATTCTAAAAAAATTCTAAAAAATTAAAAATTCAGAAAAAATCCTAAAAATAAAAAAAATATGGGAAATGGACACATTCAACTTGCCTAGCCTATTTTTGTTAATTTTGATTCCCAATCTTTCCTAAAGATAATGTTTTTGCCCCTTTGGACACTTTGTCCCAAATCTTCCCAAATCTCTTCCAAACCTTGATTGCATTTTCTCTAAGCTTTTAAGGTTTCACTAGGAATGCCATATGGTGATTTGAAGTACTTAATCTGCACCTTTCTAATTTTTTGATTTGCGCACCTACTTTTACTAATTGTGATTGTTAGGATTAAACACTCCCATCTGCATGAAATGTTAGATTGTATGACTTTTCTTACCCCAAATCATCTACATAAAAATCATAATTAGAAAAATCAATCAATCTAGGCAGCGAAAGGGTGTCAATGGAAATATTGGCATAATTAAATTCCTGAACCCAAATCTCTAGTTCCATGGGATGTACACCTTGCACATGTTACCCGACCACATTAAGATCGAACTTGATTTATAAATCTCTTGCTGTGGTTTTGTATGGGCTTGGGAGGACCGGTACCAAGCTCCATGTGTGACGTCCCAAGCACTCCTACTAAACACGCTCTATTCTAATTTGATAATATATTTATAATAGAGGGCATATGCAAAAAACTATGAAAGAAACAATCATCAGCCATATATTAACATACAACTGCATTCAAAAGACATAGGCACAATGCCTAAAGGGTATGGTCTTCAATAAGGTTTCACTACTTGTATTTGATATAGACAAATATTTACACATGTATAGCTCATTAGTTACATCATTTTTTATCCAAAGACAACAACTAGGAAATAACTCAAGGATTCTCCTCTCGATCCATAATCACCATCATCCATAGTATCCAATCGTGGCTTCATTCCCGCTACTAAACTGATAAATAGTTAAACCACGAGGAGTGAGCTAAAAGCACAGTGAGTGAAACAACTAACTTAACAGTTAACCGTCAATCCATCACTTAATCAAGCAAGACTCGGCATCAAAGACAAGTAGATATGATACCCAATGATGACTCCACATCTCATGCAATATAACCCTTACTTGTATCATGAATCACACATACATGGACACACATCTGACTCAATGTTTAGCTTTTCAGTTTTCATTTCATAGTCATTCTTCCATGGGACACAGGCCATAGTTACTCGAGGGATACGGGTCTCATTCTTCGAGGGACACAGATCTCGATTCTAAGGGATAAGCACCTCAACTTTTCGACCATGAGATATTAACCATGTTTTTTCCCTTACCCCAAGGATTTCAAGGGATAAAAGCCTCAGGCTTCCACAGGACAAAGGCCATGGCCTTCCCAATTTCCCTCTTGCTCCCACAGGATATCATTCAAACACAAACAAATATTAAATCATCCTCATCAAGACATAGGCCAATAGGATATTCAGTTCATTCATTCTATTTACCCAAGTTTCATGCAAAGCAACAATCAACCCCACGAAATCCACATATACACAATCAACTTTGAACTCGTCATGCAAGATAATCAACCACACGTACTTAACCGCCCACTTTCTCATGCCAAAACATAACTCATGCTTTGATACTTATATGCAATGTAATTCGATACCACAACTTGGCAATCCAGAGTAATGAAACATTATATTCACTACCAATTTCAACCTACACACCAAGACACACCTCACACACAATTCAAGCTATACAGCCGAACACCCACAAGCAAGACAACTCCAATTCACATCATTTCAATGACAAACAAAATGCTCAGCCTGTGGATTCAGCTTGCTCAAGATCAATATACTATAATTCAAGCAATAGACTCAACATGCAAACCAAATTTCAAACGCATGCAAGCCGGTCTTCGTTTGAGCATACCCAAAACCCAAACCAATGCGTCACACCCAATCAAGCGACAAATCAATAGTCAAGCAGAGAAGTTAGAGGTTTCACTTGCCTTAAGCTTGAAACAAAGAGAAAATGAAGTCAAATCATCTCCAACAAAGCTCAGATCTCTATCATAACCTAAAATTAAAAGTTCCTGGTTAACAGATTATCATGTTAATTAAATGAACTAACCTAATTCAGACTCTCTCAAATCTTACCGAATCACAACTTAGGTTCAATTTTAGAAAATGTATATTCAATTTAGAGCCATCACTAATCCTTTTCTTGGTAGGCCGATTAGACACCTAAGTAAATTAGCAAGAGAACTAAATTACTTCTATGAACTAGAGATAATGAATCCAGGAATTTGATTACGCTAATCTTTCAATTAACACCCTTTCGCTACCAATTTTCATTAAAGATCCTTGATTTGATGATTTGAATTACTTTTTGTGGTTTCTTGTATTAAATGCAATGCTTAATGCAATCTAACTATTTGACATAGAAAGTAAGATGAATTAAACTAATCATGCAAGAACTACAGTATATGCAAAAAATGAGATACAAATAATGATATGATGTGTGCATGAATGACGTGGTGAGTATGCATGACATGTAAAATATGACATGGTAATTATGATAACGGAAACTAAACTATATTCTATGCAATATGATTGACTTTTTGGTATTTTTTTCTTTGTATATTTTCGGATTGATAAAAAATGAGAGTAAAAAGCTATCCTAAATTTAAATAACGCCCAATTTGATTCAAGAAATTGATTCATCAAAGTCCAAAACTTTATTAGGGGTTATTTTATGTTCAAAAGCGTGAGAGAAAAAAAAACATGATTTAGCTTAGAAAAATGCAACGTCTTTTTGGGATTTTTTAGGAATTTAATTAAGCTTAAGAAAATGCAAGGTATGAGAAAAATAAACAAATATGCTCATAATAGTCCTTTTTATTTCGAAAATTCTGATTTTTATTTGCAACGTACTCTTAGATTTGATTAGTAAGAATACAGCATAGAATAACATCATCCCATTTGAGGAAAAGCAGAAGACGAGATTCTATATGAAATTACCAAGCCATTCCATTGAGATTGAGGATATGATGTGTAATTTCTGTGCGAACATGATCGTACTTTAAGATTAAAGTTAGATATTGCCCTTTTGCATATTCCTAAAGATCTAGGCACATAAGGGAGCATGTATTATAAACATATTTGTTTATAATTGTGAAAAATTTATAAAAAGAACGATTACATAAGATAAACAAAGATGATTTGAATATGATAATGAAAATCAACCACCAAATAAGCTAACATTACTAGACAAGCTAATAAAAACCAACCACCAAATTGAATTTCAAAAATTACACGGGGTGGCCGAATTTTGAACGCAATCTTGGTTTATTTGCAAAAGATTCACCTCTTTAAAAAATTAGGTAATCATATTTTGAGATTTTGAAAATATTTTCAGATAATTTCCAAATTAGAAAAGATATCTTCAATTCAAAGCAATATTTATCCACCAGACATTAAGAAAAGCAAGACATTCAAATTCATAGGTAATCTAACCAAATCAAGCAATTATCTTAAAAAAAATATTCTGAGATAAGGTCATTACCTAATTTGACAAATCAAATTGCCAAATTCGTATGACAACCAAATTGGCTTGTAGATGAAGACCCTCGGCTCAAGGCTTTGACGCACGGATCATGGAGCTCGGTCAAGAGGAATTCGCGGCAGCAAATCGCAGCAAAATTTGAACTTCATCAGCACAAAACGACAAGGAATTCGCGCCGAAAAGTGTAGTAATCGACCCGAACGGCAAACAAAAAACTTGCATTTAATAGTAATAAAAACGAGCGAAATAGCTATCGTTTTAGATACCGAGCAGCAGAGTTTTAATCCCCGAACAGCAGAGCTTTCCAACGCCAAAGAGTGACAAAAATAGCCCCGAACAGCAGAGTTTTCCAATGCCAAACAGTGGCAAGAATGGCACCAAACAGCAGCTCAACTCGCACCCGAATCAGTGATGATTCAACACCGAACAGCAGTTTGAACCAGAGATCGAACAGCAGGGAGATTATTACCGAATCAGCAAGGAAAGTCACAAAAAACATAAGGTAGATAATGTTCAAGGCACAACCTGATCGGAGGTTTGCCCACAACAAAGCTCGAACTTGCAGACCTCATTGAAGACCGTGATCTCTTTACCATTGAGCCGCCACGGTCGATTGCCACGAAAAAATTCGCTATTCAAAAACATTGTCTGCATTTCCACTATTATAGGGTGTGAACGCCAACCATTCTTTTCTTGGGCTCTAGTTCTGGTTAGAAAATAGATTTTTCTATTTCTATTCCTTAAGGAGTTTTTGAGCACGAACACGCATTTGATAACAGTAAAAAAAATTTCTATTCCCGAAACAAAAATTCGTTTGTCAACAGTATGAAATTTCTACTGTTGGACAACCGATGGACAGCAACTAGCAGCAGGTGAACAGTGACAAGTGAATTGCGGGCAAGGATCAAAGACTGACGGCCAGCGAATGGCAATTGGCAGTCAAAGACCTGTGGATTTTGGGATATGACAAGCCATAGAGTGCCATCATGCACGCTTGGGATCGACACCCTACGAGTGGAAACCGACATTGAGGATGAGGTAATTCGAGAAATATAATACGAAATAACTCCAAGATTGATAATTGTAGGTTTTGAAATGTGAGAATGGGGTGTTTGAAATGAGGAGCAAATTCTAGATTGATTTTGAATGCAACACTTTTTTTTGTATCTTGCACACAAAACTTCAGTCCACCTGTAAAAAATAAATTAACCTTTTGTACAACAAGAAGAGAGCTTCCCACTAAGAAATTTCCTTCGAAATGTTTGTCAATACATATATATATATATATATATAGGCAAAACCAAACTTCTTGCTGAATAAAATTTAAAAAAAGAAAAACACTACTTACTCAATTACTATGAGATACATGCATTAAAAGTCTTAAAACTTATCACGAAAATGTAATTAAGTCCTAAAATTTTCAAAAAGTGTAATTAAATCCTAAAGCTTATAAAAAAAAGTGTAATTGAGTCCTAAACTTTTAAAAACAAGTCCTAAAAAATTGATCCAATCAAGTCCGTTAATTGAACTTTTTGAATTTTTAGGATTAAGCACTTTTGTTAGAATAATTGTACTTTTTGATAGTTTTAAGATTTAATTGCACTTTTTATGAATTACTTTATTGGAGTTGAAAATAGAGTTGCACGTCACCGAAGCCACCGTAGCTGAAACCATCATTGCTCATATATTCGAAGATACCCTTTTTACTACTGTCGAGGAAAGCTCTTGCTCACACACCATTCAAAATGAATAGCTCTCGTACAATTTTATATCAAATACGTGAAACGTCAAACCTATTATGTTCTCCTCTATCTAAGGATTCATCGGGATTCGTCAAGAACGAATGAGCAAACCAACATCGATCTCGCCTCCTTCAATTAAACCCTGCAAAAATCGATATTCAAATACAACGGCGAGATCACACGCCGAATCAACAACATCTCCAAGTCCTTCATCTGATTTTCCATTTCGTGGTAATTTCAAGGAAGACTGGATGCACCCGACGCGGACAGTATTGGAAATCTCACATCCACATGCTCCTGGTTGCCGAGGGAATACATGCATCCTCGTGCTATATACTTGAGTTCGCGAGAAAAGATGGAAAAAAGGAGGTTCTCGGAGGCCATAACCATTGGCTGCTGAACGAAATATATGGGTGGTATCCATGTTGACCATGTTGACTGCGAAGCCAAGGAAACCAGGCAGGCATTCCCCATTTGGTAATCCGGGATTTATGAGATCAAGCCTTCCTGTCCATCGTCAGCAAGCAAAAACTTGACTTTGGACTCTGACTCCATTGTCGCACCAAATAATTCCTTCAAATTGTTGGCAAAAATATTATGATCAAATTGGAAAAAAATTGAATCAGACTTTCAGACGTGATAACGCTCTCTTAAGAAATTATTTGCCCCATAACATTACTAATAAATTACCAGCAAAAATCCTCCCGGATAAAACAAAGCCTCGGAATGAGAATATCATATAGTAATTATGATATCTTCTCCAAGAACTCTCAAAGGGAAATAGTTGAAAATATTAATTGTATTTTTCTTGAAAGAAAATGAAAATGAAGTTTGATGTTGTGAATTGAACAGAAAAATTTAGCAACTAATAGAGAAAATTTTTGAACAGACACAACCTTCCAAAGGTTGTAAGAGCACCTTATAACAGTTAGGCAGAAAATAATCACCAATTGAGCACATACATGCTCGTATCCTTTCGTCAATTGAACATATAAAATAACCATCAAGTGGGACAAGGCACCTCTTCGTTTGATTTACAAAAAACTACCAACAATCTTACCTGGGATGAAGCCTTTTTTCTGGTAGATCACTGATCCGATATTTATGTACATGCAAGGCTGGAGTATGTGAGACATGATAGGTGGATGCATGACAAAAAAAAGGTTTTCAAAGATGAGGTATCACAATGGTCTTGCTTTGAAGCATCAGAAGGACAAGTAAGAAAGAAGAAGAAATTTTGTCGCCTAAGGCGTGGTTCGACAAGAGATGAAGGGCTCTATAAATAGGTAAATACTTAGTCATGCTCATTATTGGTGCGGATATACTCGAATAATTTGCATTTAACACGTTCCCATACTAAGAATATTATAAACGGCAGGGTTTGTTAGAATTGATTTTCTCTAGGAACGCGACCATGTACATTCCCTCGGTGATATTAAATCTAGACCTTTTTTTTTTGGTCGGATAAAATCTAGACCGTTAGATTAGTCGATGATCTTGACAAATGAAAACGTCGATGGCAATTTCATAATATCGAAAGCACCTATTATATGTTTCTGATAAAGCCTTAAAGTATGTAGATAAACTACTATTTACTACTGAAAGTTATAATTCGCTATGTCAGGGTCACATCTCTTTTATATTATAAATTAAAGTAGTTGCACTTAGCTTCGATTGGAAAGACTCCTTCATCTTGCATACATATGGTCTGATATATCTCTAAATGAGAGCATTAACATTGTCTGAGCTAGTAAACAAAGAAATGCAGAGAAATAATTTTGTCTTTATAATAATCTACTAGGTAACCACGAGCATTGCACGTGGCAATTATGTTTCCCGTATTTAACAACTGTATTTTCAAGAAATATGCAACTCTTATATGAATGGATATGCCGTTCTACTGAAAAATGTTACCCTTAACAAGAAGACATAGCCATATTAACTAACATTGAAATGCATTAGTTTGTAATTAAAAAAGAACAATATATAGACCGAAAAGTCATAAATTGCTTTCAAATTGTATCTCATGATTGTTGCATTGATGCAAAAGATAACAGGTACATTTTAAAGAAGATTGGAAACAAAAACTTGAATTGCTTGTTAGTTCAATGTTTTAAAATCTTATCTTAATTTTATTCTTGTATGCCGTACACAAAAATTAATGATAAAATGATTCTACACAAAAACTATGTTGTACTTGCATGATACATTTTTATTTATGTTATAGAGTAATGCAATTATATATTTTGGAATTAGATTTATTGCATTAGTAAAATAGCGAATGCAACTCTCTTTATTTCTATCTTACACACTTATATTCATTCTCACTGTACATAATAAACTGGTCTTTCACACAATAAAAAAATAACTTTCTACTAATATCATTTTGCGATTTTGGTCAGTATATACATAAATAGGGAATATGAAACATCTTTCTGAATAAAATTAAACATATGGCATTGGGCTGTTGTTTTTTAATTCGGACAAAAAAAATCAGACCAAAATTAAGACATGACCTTGAAATTTATGATATTTTAGGGAATTCGGCCGTTACTTTCCGACCATACCTCAATTTCTTGTGGTTTGGAGATATGTTACACTTTTCATTTAGAGGTGGTCATTATCCAGGCCCAAATAGACCGGGCCCGAAAATTAAGCCCAATATATTGTCCAAGGCCCACACATAATTTAACACATGATGACGAGTCACGGGTGGCCAGGCAAGGCTTGGCACAAGCTGATCAGAGGTTTGCCGACGACAAAGCACGAAAGGGCGTCCTCAATGAAGACTGGCGACCTGCCGACACCAATGGATGCCAACAAGATGGATTGCACGAAAAAATGGTTGAGGCGATCGATGGAAGGGAAGACAGAGATAGAGATATTGCATTGATAAGGGAAGGATGACAGAAATTTTATTTCCGTTTCTTTTCTAGAAAGAAAATAGAAAAATTTCTATTTCTATTTCTGTTCCAAACTTATTTCTAGAACATTTATTTAAAATAAAAAATAAAATTACATTACGAAACGAATTCTGTTTAAACTTATTCCCAAAATATAATATTACTACAGTTGGAAATGGACAGCGATGTTGGTGGCTGAACGGCGAAGTGAAATGCGATTGATCCTAAGACCGATTCTAGCGACCGGTGGGACAACGTAAGGAGACCAGACGCGAAACGGAGAAACATGATTTTTCATTGAATAATACCACCCACGAAAGATAAAAACAATAGTTTGGCGAAATAGGCTTAAATAACTAATTTTACCTTCTGAGCAAGGAAAAAGAAGGCGACCTTCAGGGGAAAAGGAATGGCATAAATTAAAATTCAATAAATCATTTGGAAAAAAGGGCGAGCCACGCGACATCCCTGTCATACCGTACGGTCGAATTGGAACACCACAAATGACGTCCGGCAGCTTTCGAAGAAACTAATATAACATTAAGGCTTCGTTTGGTTTACAGAAAATATTTTCCCTAATTTCTGGTGTTTGAGAGGCAGAAAATGAGTGGTTAGAGAAATACTTTCCTTCACTTGCAAAAAAAAAAAAATCATTTTTCCGTGGCGTGGGATCTTCATATCTTTATTTGCCCCGATTTCTGAAATATTGAAAAAGTTCCTTTCTCTTGTCTCCTCTATTCCTACCTCCTCGTTCTCTCCCTCATTGTGCTGCCTCTTTGCTCATTCTCCCTCTCCCACAATTGCCACTGCCTCTTTGCAAACCAGCATGTTTGAGCCTTCGATCTGTCAGTCCACCCGATTTTGCGCCTTCCCCTTCCTTTCGCTTCTCGTTTGAGGTTCATTGCTCGAAAATTGGCCGACTGCATGCAGAATTAGTGAATTGCATACTCGGGTCCCCTGCCTCTCGTATTATAGAGCGCGGGTTGAGTAAGGATGACGGGCGATGTTGACGTGCAGCGCGAGGCATGGAGCTCTCGTTGTTGAATGGCAAATCTCAGCAAGCCCACCCCAAATCCCCTCTTAGGATACCCAATATTCTCAAACTCAACTCTAGCAGACAATCACGACTCATATATATAACCGAGCAATCATGAATCAAAGTGCAGCAGCCAACAATTAACTCGCCCTCACGGGGGCCAGGCATGCAATTAAAATAAGTTCATTTCATAATATAAATTCAATAAATCTGCATGCCATTTCACAATCTCAGCTCTTGGCTCATTAGCCCTCTGGACCCGCGTAATGAAACCGCCTCAGGTCCGTACTCAACCCGCGTGAATAGAGACCGCCTCAGGTTGGTACCCATGTCTCAGCCCGCGTAATAGTACCGCCTCAGGCTAGCAATCATGCCTCGGTCCGTACTCAACCCGCGTGAAGGGTGACCGCCTCAGGTTGGTACCCATGTTCAGCCCGCGTAATAGTACCGCCTCAGGCTGGCAATCATGCCTCGACCCGCGTGAATAAAAACCGCCTCAGGTCGGCATTTCTCAACTTCGTATCCACCATGCCACAGCCTCACAATTAACCAGTATGCGAGATTTACTACAAGCCGATTCACTGAAGCACATTCAGGCGGATTAAATCACGCAATTGCCATCAGGCATAACTCATAGAGTAGCAGACCAGACAACACAACCATATAGCCTCAGCTATATCGAGTTCTCTAGCTCATTGGAGCATCTAAACCAATCACTTTGGCTATCAAACACAATCAGACTAAAAGTGATCTATCAAGCCCCTTTTTCCGCTCAGGCGGGGCCCGCGAATTCTCGATAATCAATTCTATGCTCACATGGTCAGCCACACATGCTTGTTTCCCATGCTATAATAATTTCCATTTTATCGTCGCAAATTGCGAGTTCACTTTCTAGTTGGTCCGTTGTCTCCCCAATTGATCTAGATTCACATTCTCAGGTCTAGGCACCTCGAGGCCCATATTTCTACTCATGGACAGCATTATCCAAGGCAAGACAGCCACAAATCAAATCTGCTCAGCGCATGCCATCCTCAAAAATCGTGAGATACACGGAATTCCAAAAATCAGACAATTTTTCCCAAACG
>JAGVVM010006445.1:0-17800 GCA_019149425.1 Psidium friedrichsthalianum
CGGAGAAGACTCATGTACCACCCGTGAGGAGGAAAGATCAGATGGTGGCAAAGAAGGATGGCCATCGAAGAGCAAACAGCAGAGAGGGCCGACCCCCTTTTTGGAGGGCCAGTCCTCTAAGACCGGCCCCTCAAGTCCGGACCCATCTCGATTTGCCTATTCGATGGCCATCCTTAGTTTCCACATCTGATATTTCTCCTCTACGGGTGGTACATGAGTATTCCGCCGCCATCCTTGACAACGCGGCTATCGTAGAGACTATATGGTCCATGCTCTCTCTAGGTTGTCAAGTCGTCTCATGAGTTTGGAGATTATGCTCTATCCCTCCAGGATTGACCGTGATTCGAGGTAGCCTCGTCAACTAGCACTGACCATTCTTCATCCCTGTTTGTATCATCCATACTGCCCCACCGTTAGGGACAATTTTCCTTAGTTCCAAAGAAGAAGCTTGGTGGGACAGACTAAAGGTACCAGTAATTGTAACCCCTCGCTGTCGCTGGCCGCGAGTATCCACAATGTCCATATTATAAGGGGCCTCCTGTAAAACCTTCTTATCATCCTCATTTACCCTTTTGACGACAGATTTCCTCAACGTGTGTGCTCTTCGTCGGATTCTTCTGCGATATGTTTGTCACTCAACGTGTGTTTTAACATGCGGGTCCTCCCCCAAGCTTCATCATCATTTCTATTCTGAACCGCCAGAGGATTGTCGATCATTGAATGGGTACCATTACATCATGGAGATACTAGCCTGATCAGGATACCCAAATGTGCCAATTTCACTAGACATTGCATCTATCTCTTCCCTGAGGCTTCCCTCTCAGGCGGGGTAAATAGCCACCAACTCCAGCACCTCTTGTAGTTTGTCCCATCGACCACAATTCTAACTCGTCATGGTTGTTCTCGTCATCCATATGGCGTTGCAACTCTCTCATGATCCGACGGGAGATTTTGCTGCACTTCAGGTTCTTTTCTTATCAAATTCCAATACCCCATCCGCACTTATCGACGCCTTACTTAATACTTGAGATATGCAAGTACATTATCCATTGTTACCCTTTCTCCCCCCTGTGATATGCACGATCGGGTCTCGTCAAACCCAGGGAATCTCGGCGGCTTCATAACTCGGGGATTCCTTACGACGCAAGCGCCCCTTCCAGCAGTATAAGTACGTAATTTTGACAGCGGTCGAGGTAAATGGTGTGAAAGACGGTGGCTGCTCTTTTCTTGGTTTTGAACTTCTTTGAGGCCGACCTTGACGTGCCACCCTGAGCCGAGGTAGATTCTGAGAATTTCTTCAGTCTGCGGCGAGTTCGGTACAAAGGCGATATCACCTACACTCTCTCTTTCCCTTCTGGCCGGATACCTGCAAGGTTGAATGACGACTTCGGTATACGCTTCTCCCTTAGGGCCTACTTATGACGTTCCGCCACCTTGATAAGGTACGCAAATATTTGACACCCTGAAGTATTCAGCTTCCGAAATACTCAATGGTAATGTTTTCAAAAATAGATTACTAACTCATCCTCCTGAGATGGTGGGTTGACTTGATAGCTATCGCCTACCACCTCTGGGCGAAAGTACGTATGAAATCATTCCTTCCTTTTAGGGTCCTTAACGATCACCCTGGTCGGCGCCGTAGTCCTGTTAAATTTGTACTGGTGTAGGAATTCTTTGCCAGATCCTCCCATCTATCATACTCCTCGATGTCCAGTTTTCGATAAACCACGCGCAAAGCGGTGCCAGCCAGGCTTTTCTTGGAACATGTTCATCAGTAGTTGGGACATAATTAGAGTAATGTGCCATTGTTGGGCCGGTAGGTAATGCCTCAAGTGAAGCTCATGGACAGCCTGTCCCTCATACTTTCTTCACAAATCAGGCTTTGTACCCATGTAGGACTTCTATCTTGCGAAACCTGACGAGATCTTATCGAAATGGGCCAACTCGTAGCCTTCGCTACTTAGACATTCCTCAATCTCACCAGTCTCTTTGCGCCTTCCTTAATCTTAGCCACAGGTTTCTCTTTCTTCTCCCTTTTCAGATCAATCACGACCGGAGGAGCCTTAGGGGGTGCTTCTTTCTTGGGCTTAGTGCTAGCTGTCTGATTAGTGTCTGAGTGTGGTAGACGTGCTGGGATATGCGAACGGATTAGCCTCGGGCACCTTAAGGGATTTTCCTTGCATGGCGGTCATTATCGCCTTCATCTCTGCCATCATGGTAGCTATCATGTTTATCTGATTCTCGAGATTGGCCACCCTAGGAGTTAACTCTCATGCTCATTCTTAGTTTTCTCGTTTTACTACGAGCCCTCGTGATTACAAAATATCACTTGTTTTAAGAATAGTAAGTTAGAAACCCGTGGTAGAGAGAGAAAGTGCGGAAATCTAAAACCTCCTAAATTATCATGTTCATACATGGTTAATGTGAGGAAAGATTTGATCATGAGCCTTGGCCTCATGCAAATGGTCTTTCCACTCGTTAAACGTGAATGAGCATACTATTAAGAAGGTATATAAACCCATGATAATTGTTTACTTAAGAAAACTATGATAAATGATCATATTTGAAAATGTCATGAGTTTATACAACTAAAGTCTCTCGTAAACGACAACATCCATGTATAAAAACTAGATGGGAAAATCGTCTATGTAATCCAGAGGCGTTTGGAGGCTAAGGCGCCTCAACAACCCTGATCCCTCTGAGTCCCACATGGGCGGGTCTTCATCCTCTTCAGCTGGTGGTGGTCCCATATCCTCTAGTACATACGGCTCCACTCCAAGCGGGTGTGAGACGATGTAGTCTGGTACGTACGGTTCCACCATGGACTGTCGATACTCCTTGAACAGATTGATGTGCTCCTGGATGCACGATGGATGTTCATCTCCTCGTCTAAATGATCCTGGCCATCCACATCCTGTAATGGGGAGTTCTTCAAGGCGTGGACAATGAGGTTGATCTTGGCCTGGTACATTCATCTTGGTCTCCTAGTGAGTTCGCCTTGTGTAAGTTGAAAGTGAAGATTCCCGGACATACTGCTAGCGAAACCTCTTATAGTATACCAAATGTCTCACCACCCTGATCGGATAATAGACAGTCCCACCTGTGCAACCTAGTAGAGGGATGAGATTCTCATCTATTCTAGTGATGCGGGCTTCTAAGATCCTGGGCAAGTTAGATGCCATCGCAGCTGTTTTGGCTCTAAGTCTCCTAGTAGTGTCATCCACTCTTTGAAAAATAGTTTTTCGACAGAGGATTGACATTTTAGAAAGGACCCAAGTGGGTGGATATGCCGGCTAATCTCATAACATCCGATGCGGAGGTTAAAGGTTTTAATATGTGAGGTGAACACATGTAGAGAAGACCATTGGAGGCTTGGAAGGTATCCCTTTGGGTAGATTAGAAACGGCTCAAGGAGAGGAAGATTTCAGTTAAGATCATATAGGAGTAGTTCCAACGGTAACATACTTGCTTAGCAATATGGACCATGGAAGGACGAAGGCGAAAAAAGGCCAGGATGAATACTCTAGCTGGCTTAAGACTAGCTTCGATCAGGAGGGATGAGTAGTTGTTGTAGAAGAAGAGAGGGTAAACTTACCAGAGTTGGATTTGAGTATTTTCTCTATTTCTATAGTTTTTAGACGAAGGAATTTGGATAAGGCTAGGATGGAATCCTTCCCCAATAGTGGCTGCACAATGTGATCATTGAATTCTACCCCAATGATGGCTGTATATTCCTCTGGGGTAGGTGTAATTTCAGTCCACGGAAGTCAAAGGTCATGGTCTTTGAATCCCAAAATCTTACCAATGCTAGAATGAGAGCGAGTTGATAGTCCACTTGATGAGCTCCACTAAGCAACCCAAGCGTTCCTCGACGTAGGCTTGGTTGTCTGGGTTGAAGCGGCTTCACCATGTAGAGAGCTCCTTGCACGGGACGGGGATGACTTTGATATCCGATTTCCCCATCTATTTTGAATATGTAAGAAAATATACTAAAATTAATTACCACGGGTATAATGCAAGATGAATGAGGATGCGATGTAAATGCACTAATTCAATTCCATATTTTCTTTTGGTGAAATAAAGGTTAAAGATTCCCATTTGACCAAAAGAAATTAATTAGAGGGTTTTAACCCAGATTTCTCTAGATGAAATTATGCAATTGACTAGAATCACTAATGATTGGAATGAAGAGAGTTGAAAAGGTGTGAATACATCTAAAAGTTCCATAATATATCATATCTAGAGAAGACAAGGGAGGATGCGGAAATACAACATCTGAAATTCAGAAGTAAAAATCTAAGGTTAAATTGGTGTGATAACCACTAGGATGCCCCAAGTCAGATCTCAAGTTATTTGGTCGAAATCGGGTTCCTTCTTGCTAACACATGTACCTATCCATTTCGGAATCACTAGATGATATCGATAGGAAGTCATATCTAGACAAGGTGGTCGGCCCTAAGGGGTTACTTTCGTCTGAGGATGAGTAATTATCAGATAAATCCCTTCGTTTCTACGTTCTTGTGGTGGCTCTTTTGAATTTTTTATCTATTGTCCCTCTAAAGTACCACCCTTGTGGTATGTGGCTTTTGGGATCATGAGGGGTCGCCAGGTTCTTGTTTTCACTTTTTCGATGCGACGACGCTTCTTTGCTTCATAAATCTCGATCCACTCTTTGATGTCACGGTCTATCCCTAGCCCATTTAGTATGCTGCGACACGAGAATCCCTCAAGGAGTAGGTTGTGCCTAGTGAGTTCCCTCCTATAGGTGAATCAGAATGCTCCAAATGCTTCCACCTTGTTGCCATGGTGGTGAACGCTCTCTATCTTTCTCTCGCGAAGACCTCAGGGACTACTGATGATTTGGGAAAACCATCATTCTATCCTAGAAATGGTTTTCAAATCAATCATTTAGATGATGGCTTACTCATGAGATGATGTATGATATGCATGGTATGTAGAATTTAAAGCGTATGGAAACGAATTACAGTTGAAGGTAAGAAAGCCTTACCAACCAAACCCTCTCTTTTTTGCGTTTTTTCTTTTTCGTTTTAGGTATACCAACCATCCAATTCACATGCGCATGAGATAAGTGAGGATTTAACTCTAAAAAATAAAATAGAAAGAAGGGACGGGTATGGACCTAAAAAGGTTCTCACTATCTGACTCGACGACTTTACCCACAAGCGTGATCAAACATCAAGTGGGAAAAATCGTCAATTTAGATAGCGAGCGGGATCAAATATGATCAACCCAAGCGCAATCAAACGCTAAACCTTTTGAATATCGATCCTATCTATGGCGACCTAGAAAAGGTGTTTCGCAGCTTGGGTTTAGGCGCTTGTGTGTACAGGTGTCGTGATCCTCAGAATATGCAAGACATGCACAGCAGTTGATATCAAAACAGCGTTTCTAAATTGCGAGAAATAAACAATCAACCTGAACTCCAATCCTACATAAAATACGTTAGCACTTACTCTACCCCTTATTACTCCCATCTGCAAAAACCTTTAACATATTTGGTTAGTAGACTTACCTCACATTCAAGAGTGCATGCAGAAAATTATGTTAGAAACACTCAACTTTTTAATTGCTTAAGTCTTCTAATGGATTAGAACCAAGTCCCAGCAGAGTTGCCAGCTGTCGCGACCCGATCGAGGTCGATTGATCGGTCAATGATTGGATTGCTAGGCCTATCTAGATCGAGACTTCGCTCGGGCCCTCTTAGGCCCATACCAAATCGCAACGGGTTATCGAGTTCGACCTTAGTGTGGTCGTGACATGTGCATCGGTGTACGTGCAATTGGAGTTGCCACCATCATTTTTAGATGGTATGATTGAAAAACAAGTGATTAGGAAGGATCGTTCGATTCTACGAAAACCAGAGATTTTGGGTTCGGGGACTTAGTTACGCCAATATTGCTATTGACTCCCTTTCAGTACCTAGTTGAATGATTTTCTATCCTAAGAAATTCCGCAGGCTGGATTGGGTGCGGTAAGTTCTAAAAGATCTAAAGGATTATGCGACGGGATTTTTTTTTTTATCCTACCAATCACAATCAATAAAGAAAGTGTGCAGTCAAGAAACCATTCATGAAGAAATCATGCCAAATCAAGTCAAGTCAAGCCTAGAGGAGCCCTAAGAACCTTGGAAAGAGGTCAATTGGATTCAAGGGTGATTTGGAAGATTCGGATTAGATTGACCGAAGGGCGAAATGGTGATTTTCGGAGGTTCGGAATCAAAAATGTGAAAATGGGTCATCTATTTGACTGTGGTTTTTCCCTAATTTTCACAATTTTTAGAATTTTTGAGAATTTTTTAAGAATTTTTCTGATTGTTTTGAATTTTTCTGAATTTTCTAAGACTTTTCCCTATTTTTGACATTTTCTACATTTTTTCAATTTTTTAGAATTTTTTTAACTTTTAGAATTTTTTATTTTAAATTTTTCTGATTTTTTTATTATTCTTTATTATTTTTTATTATTTTATTATTTTTTTTCGGATCGAGTCGAGTTGACCCGGCCCAACCAACCCAAACCCGACCTAAAACTTTAGACTAAAACGACACAGTTTTGATTTTTTATTGATTTTCTATTCTTCTAATTTTTATTAATTTTTTTGAATTTTTTTTATTATTTTCTTTGGTTATCGGACTAGGTCAGATTGACTCGGCCCACTACCCAGGCCCGATCCAAGATCTGAACCAACTACCCAAATCGAAACGACGTAGTCTTGGTGTTATTTTTTTGAATTTTTGAATATTTTTTAGAGTTTTATTCTATTTTTCTTTTTCCCGCCTAGGTTTTATCCTATGGTTGAGAGCTATCCACATGTCGCCAATCAGTCCGTCTATCCTTCATACCAAATCTGCGGCCTCGATCAACTCTTAAGACTAAATCTCAGCCGTCGTATTTCTGTATTATTGAAAATGATTAAAAATTTGAATTAACATTTTTATTCTCAGAAAATCTAAGATCTTCACACGTGGCTTATCCCTAACCATTCGATCAAGTTTGTTATTATATTCGATTCGTGATAACCATCAGCTGACGTGTCGTCCACATCAGCGCTTGACTTGGTCAACATACTGACGTGGTGTCTGACGTGGCTTGACACGTCAGCGCTACATCAGGCGTTGATCGAGTCAGCGTGCTGACTAGACTTCGTCTTCCTTATTCAGCTAACTTAGACGAATGGCTGAGACTCGCTTGCGACGATCCAAACGACGAGACCAACTCTGATCGGACTAATTCGAAGCCAATCGATTCTATTCAACTCCAGATCAGCATACCTAAAATCTAACCAGATCTATCGGCTCAAACAAGGCAATCAAAGTTCTAACAGGACAACAATGGCCATTTTAGAACACAATCTAGAGAAAACAATGAAATTAATTCAACAAAAAGCACCGCAGGAAGTTCGAGCTCCGATTGGACTCTACATTAACAAATTGACCTAACGGAGTCACGATAGGATGAGCTAAGGTTGAGGTTTCAGCTCGAGCTTTACGAGCAGTGTCAATGCAAAATGAGATGCGAATGTGCTTGGGGATAGGTGAGGATGAAAACGCCTCAAGATCTTGAAGAATAGTGACCAGAATCTCTAAAGGCCATGTGAGCACAGAAATCAAGCTCGAGATTCAAACTCACCTTTCCGAGGTCTTCGAGCTAGTCTGATGAGTTGACGATGATCCTAGACTCTCTAGGAAGCTCGATGAGGCGGTTTAGGAGCTTGATTTTTCTCCATTCACTCTGGCCAGACTCACACAGTCCTCCAAGCTTTTCAGCTATGGCGGCTGTTAGGGAACTTCCAGAGACTACCTCTCTTCTCAATCTCTCTCTCTCTCTCTCTCTCTCTCTCTCTCTCGAGTCCCCTTGCCTGTATTCTCTAGCTGAATCAATCTCTCTCAACAGAGAAACCCCCTGCCCCTTTTATATCAGATTCCTACTTCCTCAGGAAATTTGGCGCGTGAGCAAGTATTGAGTCGTTTTTTCTCACATGCTCGACGGTGGAGCACGTGCCATTTGGCATTCCGTTACCGTCACAAACCAGCTTTCTGTTGGAGCTTCGGCGCATGAAGAGAAAGCGGGATCAGATGCTTGAGATTGGGTTCAACAGGTGGAGACCCCTACGTGCACAAGGTTGATAATCCTTGAAGAAGATGAGTTGAAGTCGGGTCCGGGCTGGGTCAAGCCTGACCCGACGACCCGACAGTCCGAAATTTGCTCAAAAGTCCCCTAAAAATCACCATTTTTTAAAATTGATTCGGGAAAACTCAAATTGGGAGGTCCGAGTTTTTTATTAGGAGTAATTGTTTTTGAAAAATTCCAAGGTTTTTACTTCAGAATCGCAATTTTTGACTTTGTCCTGAGGGTTCATCTTGAAAAATCTTGACTCTAGACGACCTTTTTTCGCAAAATTGACACGACCTATGGATTCAGAAGCCAAAAACTAAGGGCGACGTGCTCTGGTTTTCAATTCGTCCCTAGAAAATTTTTAATTGCATTTTGAGCACTTTAGGGACCAATTTGCAAAAATTGAAACTCATTTTGGTCCTTTTTCAAGAAATTTCACGATTTAGTGAACTTTTGGACTGGATTGTAATTCAAAAAATAGAGGGGGATGACACGACTCCAGAAATGCAAAAAGGAAAATTACAGAGCTAAAATGAATTTCTGAATTTTTTTTAATTAATCTGAAATGTGATTAACAAACAAAACATCAATTCCAGATTAATTTTTTTAGAATTTCTTCATCCAAAAATGATGAGAAAATTAATAAAAATACTAATACTAACTATTTTTCATATTTTTGTGGCCTAAAATGCTATTTTTATTAATTTTTGAGTATTTTTCTATTTTTTTTGAAAGATATTAAAAAATGTAAAAAATTTGAAAAATTATTTTTTGTCCAAAAATGGTTACCTTGGCTTGGCCGAGGGTTCTAAAGTTGATTTTACAATTTTCTCATTTTTTCTTGATTTTCTATGAATTTTGAAAATAAAATGCAAGAAATACTAAAAATATGAAAGTTTATTTTTTGGTCAAAATTGATTCCCTAGGCTTGGCCAAGGTCCCAAAAGTTGATTTTTTTTAATTTTATGTATTTTTATGATTTTTTAAAATTTTCTAAAAATAAAAAATAACAAAAAATTAAGTGTCAACAGGTTTCTACACAACGAAACCCCAAAATTGGGGGCCGAGCCACCTGCTGGAGGTTCTTTATTTACTGCTTTCTATACTTTATTTTTATGCGTTTTGGTTTCTATACCATCGAACTCCAGAATTTGTAGGCCGAGCCACCTGTTGGAGGTTCTTTATTTACTGCTTTGTACTCTATTTTATGTGTTTTGGCTTCTACATTATCAAACCCAGAATTGGTAGGCCGAGCCACCTGCTAGAGGTCTTATATATTATCAAACGTGTTTGTAAAATCATAGATTTCTGTGACTATTTTTGTGATGTATCTGTTGCTGAACAAGTGCGCATGTCGTATCCTTATATCTATGTTCGCGTGACGTATTTGCATGTCATGTCCGCATCCGTATGTCATATTTTCATATACATGGTCATTTATGTCATTTTCGCAAAGAAAATCCTAAAAAGATTACACCTTGAACTTCAAGCGAGAATTTATCGAAATTGCAAATTGAGCATTTTCATGAAATTGGTACTGAAAGGGCATTAATTGAAAAAAATTAATGTAACCAAGTCCTCGAACTCTTTGATCTTTGGTTCGTAGGAATAAAGTATTTCTCCCAATACTTTATTTAGGTATCTAATCAGCCTACCGTAAAATGATTAGTGGCGACTCCATTTGAAAATCTTTGCACGTTAAATATTGAACCATAAGTTACAATTCGGTAGGACTTGAGAGGGTCTGAATTAGGTTAGTTAATTTAACTAACCTGATAATCTATTAACCTAGAATTTCACTCGATCGAAATTTTTAGTTTGCGATAGCTTGGCGACTCCGCTGAGGACTTGTTCTTAATTTTTGAAAAATTTAAGAACCTAGTGGACTTTTATGCCTAAAAAATTTCATGAAAATTCATTTGATTTGACAATTGGTTGGATCCTAATTCTTTAGGTGTTAAATGATTTTGCATAATGGGAGTCATAGGGGAGGAGTTTGTGGCTAACCCCTTATTTTGCAAGCTTGGTGTATGGGAATTGTGATTTCATTTTTGAATTATTGAAGCAGTGTTTTGATATAAATTGCTATGCATGTACTGCATCTTTTGGCAATCATGACACATTGCACACACTAGCTGTCAAACCCCGATTGTAACCACCTTTAGGTTTACCTTAGATAGAGAAATGGTGCGAAAGGATCTCGTGATTGATTATCGGATTAGCATTTCTAACCCTCTCGGGTGGGTACTCTTGGGGGGAAATCTGCTATATACGGATCGTGAGAACCTTGCCCATATGTTTCATACCCTCTATTTTGATTTTTAGAGTATTATCCACACTTGTCTCATGTGTATGTCTATGTGATTTGCATTGTATTTTTTCAAGGTAAAGTAAGTTCTCTAACCTTATCTTATATTTATTTTTGGTCGGTCCACATTAGGTGTAAGCCAAATTTTGAAATTAACATCATGGTCATTCATTTAAAAAAAAATCAAATTGATATGCCATTTCTGAAAAGGAATTTTGTTGACCAATAAAAGATTTTGTCACATCTTTCCTTCTTCAATGGATGCAAGATTTTCTTGACAAATTTACTCTTGAAAATTCATTATTGTAAAAGAAGAAAATTCCTTCGAACAATTTGCTAAATGTTAAAGGATTTTATCACATTTTTTCGAAGTTATAAAATCTGAAAGAAAATATTTTTTGATAAATTCACTCACGTCTTCCCAAGATAAGTTTCTCTAATTTATCAACAAAAATGGAAAAATAATGTTGGACCAATTATGCGAGTCATGGACTGACCACTCTTTGGTCACATGCTCATTACTTTCTTTGCTTTTGCAGGAAATCATAGGTGCTCTAGGCAGGAGCAAATTTGGGCTCATTGATGATAACAACATGCCATGAATGACCTTGAAGAATGCGAAAGGACGAGTAATTACCGATGTCTTAACCGTTAACCAAAGGGCAAGTGAAGAGATCGATCCTCTTGGAAATAGAATCGTGTCAATCAATGAGCACACATGGACTATGTATTTTGATGGGGTAGTAAATTTATCTGGATCATGTATACGGGCAGTCTTAAAATATTGTGGAATCCCTGTACTTTTTTGAGGAAAGTACAGACTGTGTAGTCATAACCCAATAAGCAAGTATGTTAGCCCGACCCTGCAATGCCTTCCTGGCTAAATTGGCCAAAGGCTTGCCTTTTAGCTTCCTCGGATTCGAACGATAGAGACTATAGAAAACCGGTGCTCTAGTATTGAGCATGGCGCATAGGCATTTTTGCCGACATTACAAGCGACCAACACAAACAACTGGACGTCGAAAGAGACAAAGCATGAGTGAAATGGGGCATGCAACAGGTGGCCCGGTTCATATATTGGCACACTGACCTAGTGGTTATAGTTGTAATAATTTACATGACTGGTCACGAATCTCAATGTGGCTAGTGGGGGCTGCGACCGAATCCTTCTTCAATGTTCTCGATACCGTCGTCTGAAGGGGCTAATAAAAAAATGAAGAAAAATGTTAAGTCTCGACGTTTCCAGTGCCTTAAGTTGTTCTATCATGCTATGCGGAGGAAGAGATGGCAGAAGATTAAAGCACAAACATGTAAAACTTTCCTCTCATTCCATACATTAGCGAACCTTACAAGTTACTGGGGGGAAAAAGTAAAAACAAATTGAGCCTTAATAAACATTACGAAGGAGCTCAACTGACTCTCCATGCCATTAATGCTCTACCTATATCGAGCAGTCTGGGATTCAAGATCCACAAGTTTAAAGAATAGGCGAGCGCATTTCTCCTTCTATCTAGCTATGCTGGCCTTGTGATGTTCAATGGTGAATTTCAGATTCTCGATCAAATCTCTCTCGAGAGCTATACCTACCGTTAGGTCTTCGAGCCTCTCTTCCAGCCAGTTACATCTAAACTTCATCACGATGTCACTCGAGTTATGCTTGAAGTAAGTCTGGAGCAAGGCTAGGAGCTCCACCAACTCCTTCCTCTCATGAACCAACAGCGAAGCCCATTCATCAGCAAACTTGACGGCCTTCTTATGACGGAAAACCGCGAGTTCTATAGATTCCAAGCATTTAGACCAATCCTAATAGCGAGCTTTCACGATGCGAGTTAGGGGAACCGTCTCGTAGGTGTTCCAGTAAGCCTCTAGAAAGTTGATAAAAATGGTTGGGAACGCCCTGTATTCCCTTTCCAAATTGGTGCCTCCAATCGAAAAGGCACTTATCTCCCAGAACAGTCCGAAGATCTCAGCTTTAACACTCGAATGATGGGCTATGTAAATATAATCTCGGCTAAGAATGTGATAAAGTCTCTCCCATTTGACCATAACTTCAGTAGGGAAGATGTGCATGGGAAGATTGGTCATTATCATTGAAATGATAGAGGAGAGAATCAAGGCAGACGAGTGGAATGCGAATGTGTTAACTCGCTTCACATTAAGTATTGACTTCAGAGTGCCATCTTCTGTTGGTCAAATTTCCATATCTGCGCTTTTCTTTCGGTGTCACCCCTATTGGCTCGAATCCCTTATCCATGAGTATAGTGCTGGTCTGCAATCTCAAGCCAACCAAATCCAAAATCTTTGCGAAAAAGTTTGAGGAGACGCCACTACTTTGAAAAAAGAAGAAGAAAAAGATAACCTGAGTGGCCGACAAGGCAAACTTTAGCAAGAAAGAATAAAAGACTTGTCTCTATTCGCAGATAGAGTGAAAGCTCATCTATAAAATCGACGCTTGAGACAAGCGGAAGAAATAGTGACAGGAGTCCTATCACTATGAAAAGATGAAAGAAGACAAGCCAAACGAGAGATATGGTAAAAAAGTTAAGAAAGACAAATCTTGGGGGAAGCGATACAATTTTTGAATCTATGCCTAAAAAAGGCGTCCTTTAGTAGTCTTCATTCGTGCTCGAAAGGAAAGTCTTAAGACATACACGGTCGCTCAGAAAATTCAAAGTGAGTGAAAACACGAGGAAAAATAGCAAACCTTGAGGGATCAGTAACCAGTCAAGGATGTTTCAACCCAACATGTTTGAGAGCTATTTTCACTTGCTGAGTATGGGAGATTTTGAAGAATTCAAGACCGCATTCGGCCCTGAAACCATGGAACCTAACCCTTCCACCAACGATGTCCAAGATTTTGAAAAGAAACAATGGTGACAACAACAACAACAGGCAAAAGAAGCGATACCATTGCCATACTGAGCATCAGATTCAAAAGCATGAAGATTTTCTTCATAGAGTGGCCTAACCTAGATAATAGACAAAGAAAGGATCTGAGTCAAGAGCTAAGGCTAGAACTTTCACAAGTCAAGTTTTGGTTCCAAAATAGGCAAACCTGAGTGAAGACTCGTCATGAACGCCATGAAAATGAGTTCCTAAAAGCTAAAAATGAAAGACTCCAAGCAGAGAACACGAGGTATAGAGAAGCTTTTGACACTGCAACATGCCCTAACTGCAGTTGCCTCTTCACCCTAGACGAAATGCAGCATCTAAGGGTTTAAAATGCCTGTTTGAGAGGTGAGTTAGGTCAGTTCCCAGCAAAATCAAATTTTATTAAAGGAATGGGCAAGAAGACTAATCCTATGGGGTTAATATTGATGCCTTTCGAGGGAAATGGGATGTATCACCACCAGTCAAGTAGCATTGACGATGTGCTTACTGCCATGATCAACCAGTTTGATGTTGATGAAGCTCCGTGGTTGTAATATTCTTATGGAACCTATACTTTGAAGCTAGTGATCACGGGTCCTTCAACATGGTCGATGCATACCTAATTCGGAATGAAGCTGGCTGATCATTGGAGAGCCTACAAAGGAAGCAGAATCGATTCTGAACGAATGCATATGTTTCATTCCCTTGCGTGGGATAGTTTCTACTTTTATAGGTGTCTAGCATTAATTCAAGAGCAAAAAGTAGTGATTTTCCTTTCTCCTATTAAATACTCGGATCCTTTACTACACCAAACTTGGACAAAATTAATTGCAACTAAAAGTCCGCGCAAACTCGATGGGTAACTCCGTATAGTTTTGATTTACCCTCAATTACTCCATTTCTAAATTGAACCCCTTCCATTCTTAGGAATTTGCAAACTGTCCCGAGAACACAATCATATCCAAATGCGAGGTTCTCTTGTTGAACAAAACTTGGGGCAAATCAATTCGTAGACATGGCCACTAGACGGATGGCTTCAAACAAGGAAAATGTGAACGAAAGACCCAAGCAATCTCGAAGATGAGTGATTTTGTATCGTTCCAATTTACCCATAATCATCTCGGGTTCTGAATTGATTTTTTCCATTCTTAGCAGGGATTGTAAATTGCCTTGAAAACTATTGTGACGTGGAATCGTCCAATGCAATGCAACAAGACACATCATCTCAAGGATTAACCCTTAAAAGTGAGCCCCATGGACGCCTATGGTCTTGTGGGCCTGATGGCATAGGGGATGACAGTGGTCCGAAACAGCCCGAGTTCAATCCCCAAGGTTGGGAAATGTTGTAAATATTGTAAATAAATAAAATAATTCTTTTCACATTTCTTTTTACAGAAAGAAACAAGAATATTCGACGAACCAGATTGAAGTCAATATTTTGCCACAACCTTGACCCTAATGGTGAAGTGTCCAACGAAAGTTGAGAAAAACTCAACCCAGTGAAGCTAGTAAAGGGGTCGTGCAATCAATTTATCCCTTCCAATATTAGCTAACACATCTCCTTTTCTTTTGACATGAAATGTTTACACTAATATTTAACTTTACACTAACATTTAACATGTCGAAGGAGACAACCCCAAGGGGAAAAATTATGATCATCTGATGAGATCCATTCTAATGAAAATGAGGCAAATTGATGACAAACCATGAATTGAAAAGGAGAGTATGTCTTCTTTAACTCATTTGGTTTCAAGGATGACCTTTCTGCTTTCTTTCTTGCAAGGCATTCGATCGACGACTATAACGGTTGTCAACATTAAACAAGCCCAAATGCTTCAAATCTTCACTCGACTCCTTCACCCGTGCATTTCAGTGTGCAGGGGTAAAGTCAGAGACAAGCTACTCCTCGACTTAAAGAGTAGACTCCCCAATTTGTTCAATTCGGCCACATGTCCAGGGGCAATTCAAATTCTCCCATTCTTGAGAATTTTCTTCCATACTTGCATATTTTGTAACCACATGTGATGCTAAAAATTGCCACATCTATATTTTGTCTACACATTCCATGATTTATGCGTGACTATTCTGCATGTTTAATTTGTCAATTCTGTCTTGGAGCATAAACTGCACATGATGCATCGAATGTGTAGAATGGTGCATGACAGGATAATGAAAGACAAGCCATTTCCACACACGTCCTACATTTTAATCCACAGTGAGTCGTGTGCTAAATAGGTTCTGCATTCCCCAAGGCAATGGGTTTTTTCGTAAAGACTACGATAGCTGAAGGGAAGGAGGCGATCATTTCTCTATCCTAAACACTACAGGTGACCATTGACAACCAATTTGAGCGACGGTTTCATTTCGTAACCCTGTCAAGAACCACCCCACATCGGGGCCAAATGGAGATAGTTCTAGCAACAGCAGGAGGTAAATGGTTAGAAATTTTCTTGCTAGGACTAGCATCAATTTTCAAGTGTTTCTTTGCTTTCAACCTCGTATGGTAATTCATGTGACTTAGGATGATGAAAAGCATTCGTTTCTCTATCCGATACACTTTTATCCTTTGCATCACCCAATTGAGCCTGTCTATTTGTTTCTTAAAACCCCGTTGGTGATCATTGCTCATTCCAAGGTGAAGATGGTGGCACCTCAAAGCGAAAGACCTCAGAAGAAGTAGGTCTTCATAGAGTTCCCGTGTCAACCCTTCGAGTGTGCTAGATCTTTGATATGCATGTGTATACAGCACAATCTTTGGAAATTCTTTTTTCTAAACAGAAAGGAAAAGACAAAGGAAAAAAGGAGGGACCAAAAGAGCTAGTCCCGGGTATGAAAAAGCAAAGCGCCAGTTAAAAGTAAGGCCAATGCCCATTCAAATCAATGTTTATTTTTTGAATGCCTTTGAACATTACATGAACATTTCGTAAACTTAGTGAAAACATATTGTCTCCTTTCGTAAATCCCTAATGGGATCTGGTTGCAAAAGAAAACTCTTCGAAGGAGTCAAATTATAAAATATATTCAGTTGAAGTTTACACCGTTCGGGAGCGACAACGATATCAGCAGAAGTTGACACTATTCTCACACAACAATCGCATTCTTTGAAGATAGTTCTAGAAGACCAAGGACGGCGATAAATCTCAAAAGATCACTGATGCTTCCTCCATTAGAGTTCACATTGTCCTCGAGCAGCGATATTAGCGGAAGTTCACACCTTCCTCATACAATGATGGTGTTCTTTGACGACTATTCTAAAGGGTCGAGACTGGTGATAAAGATGCAATGATCACCAATGTCAAACCAACCTCACATATTTTCTGGGCCAAAATAAGCCTTTTATTTCCTTGGTCCCCAATCCCAACCTACGTAATAACCCATGAAGTCTTTTCTAATTAAAGTGCTTGAGTTAAAGTAGATTTGAATGATTTAGGCATCGATTGAAAAAGTACGAGCATGATTATTTCTCTCTTATTTTTGCAAGGTTCTTAACTTGTAAAACCGGAGCAAATGATGAAGACTTTTTTGTCTATGGCCTCGGCTCAAAAGAGTCCCCTTTGGTAAGTTTTTGACCTAGCCTACATTATGGTCCTAATCAAGACCTCCTGAATGACTTAATCGTACCAATTGCGAGATTACTCAGACCTTTGCTGAATGCAATGATGGTAAAATTTAGTGATTTCTTTTCAATCCTGCAATCAGGATAAACAGCCTTTCTCGAGAGTGAGAGAAAGCCCTTTCGGACTGAAGTCCCCCATTCAGATTACATTCGAGGTGTTCATATATGATAACCACCTTGAATAGAATTGGTAATGCAAACTTAACAGAATAATTATGCATGATCCACATTTTGATTGATTGCATCATGAGTTATTACATAGACTACTTCTAATCATTGCAAACTTAAACTCATTGATGAAAATGCATGCACATGTTACCTCTGACACTGCCTGATAGGTAATACGTTCTCGATGTTCGAATTCCCTTCCAAGGTCTCGAAATTTATTCGGCAATTATCAAATGAACAAGCCTATTTGTCGAGAAACCACCAAGCGTTTCTTCTAAATCCTAGGTAAGTATATCTTCAACCTGAACGTTTCAAGAGAATGAATTTTGACAATTATCAAGGTACTCGAATCCATTGTGGCACATATAGGTATCCACCTTCTTCAATGAAGCATGATTCGTCTCGAAAATGGAAATGTCCTAGATATTTTGATCTCTGCCTCTTCGGGTTATTACTAAAGCAACAGGAGAATATAATCCGGGTTTGAGCTTCTGCAAGATTCCTAGTTTCCCCAAATCCCAAAATGACACCCTTCATAGTAAGTTAAATCAAGTTTGAGCTTCTGCAAGATTCCTAGTCTCCCTAAATCCTAGAATAACACCCTTCATGATAAGATAATTTGGATTTGAGCTTTTGCAAGATTCTTGATCTCTCCAGATCCCAGAATGGCACTTTCATTGTAAAGTAAATTGGGTTTGAGCTTC
>JAGVVM010006446.1:0-19537 GCA_019149425.1 Psidium friedrichsthalianum
TTGCATGTGCTATTCGTGAGAGTATTTTAAGTCAAGGTCTCTCTCGGCCCACGCACAGTTTGAGCTGACTCAATGGTAGCGTGTTTGCTCTGTATAGCGCTTACGGAAACGAAATGAGACATGTCATTACTGACGGCGGATCGAAGGCTCCTGTGGCAGGCGAGTTGATGCCAAGTACTAAATTAGCAAGCACAAAGCACATCAATTCGCGTGTAGCAGATGCCATACTCTGTATCTTGCTTTAGCGTTCACGTATGAGCTAACCACACTATACTTTTGCTTTTCCCATGTGAACGGACTTTACAAGAAGCATCTAGTGGACACCCTCATATTAGTGGGATTGCTACCTGCATCTATCAGTCTATACAGCGATCTATTTGTGGCTGTGTTTCCTTCATAGATAGGGCGCACGTCCCTGGAGCGATGACTTTTAAATACCTCAATTACGGTCGTAGCAAGCTCGGCGTGGCTGAGCTCATGTTGTTAGGAGCTTGCATAATGTTACTCACGGATAGGGCTTATATGCATTACGAGAAATTGTCCAGTTGCCACGCGATGGTGCAAATAAATTAGTTGGAGACGGCGATTAAATCTATTGAACGATCAAAATCTTGAAGATGAGCAGCATTTTATCACTTTGTTCCCAAAGTCCATAAGAAACTCGTCGTTGCGAGATTCCAGAAATTTTTAAATGTTGCAATCAAACCAAAAACTTGTCATAAAAATGCAATTGAGTCCTAAAATTTGTGAAGTTTTACAATCCAAATCGTAAAACTTGTTAGCGTTCATTTTCCGTTTGGTCAAGTTGAACGAGTTAACGGAGGACTTGATCATACTTTTTAAAATTTCAGAACTCAGCTTGTACTTTCGATATGCTTATCCCTAGTTATAACGGGTAAATGAAGCACTTGGTTACACAATTCAACATGTCGGGGGACTTGAACGAACCAAATAAAATACAGAGGACGAATTCATGCCGATCAAGAATGATAGAGAACTTGATTGCATGAAATAAAGTTAGGAGGACCAAATCACACATAACTAGATCTTAGGGGATTGAAACCGTCCTTACTTGTGACGATAGAAATTCCTTGAGGTACAATTACACATATTAGACATTCAGAGTAAGGTGCTTCCGGGACGGTTACAGCATGTAAGAGTGACACATGTGGTGCGACAAGCCAAATAAAATCGACTGATTTGAAAATCGAACTTCAAGTAGGACGAGATAAATATGGCACGAGCGACATGATTGAGAGCGATCACGCCACATCACTCGAGTAGCCGACACACAAAATTACATTTTTGACATTGTCGCGACCTGCCTTGTTTTATGAATAGATACGAGATCGCCGAAATCAAGTGTCAATAGACACGAAAACAGTAATTTAAGTAGGAAAGCATGGGAAAACATCGTTTAGACTTATTACCTGTATAACCTAAAGAGAGAAAATAATTTGAAATTTGCGAGAAATGAACACTACATTGATATTTACACATTTTAAAGGGTTTAGAAGTTTTTGCCAAAATGAATGTTCTGATTATGAATTGTTATAGGCGCAAAATGTACAAAAAAAGCTAGAAAGTTCAAAATGAAATCCTTGTTACAAATAAAAAAAAGGAATCATAAATTTTTGAGGTTGCATTTGATGGCCAGGATAAAAATCAGGATAAGATATATTTTATCCTATTCAATGTTTAATAGATGTTTATGATAGGATAAAAGGGATATAGAAGAGATATAAACTGAATAAAAATATCCTATAAGAAGGGTGAGATGGACCCGAAAAAGATTTTTCAAAAAGCAGATAGGAGGAGAACCATGTTTTTTTTTCCCACAATCACCATCTTGCCTTTGCGTCAGGCTGCCTCTCTAGCGTTGCTAAAATTGGGTTTTCGACAGCAAAGCCGTGTATCATTATGACCTCGTTCTCTAACTAATAGTTTGAAGTGCAATGATATCATGTCCTTGCTCTTTAATCGCTTGAATCTTTTAGTATTTGAAAATAGGTTTCGACATGTTGTGAAGAACTTGAGGTTGATCATTGACTTCCAAGATAGCTTTTTTGGATGACCTGCATCTTCAACTTGTGAAAAGAGATCAAATAATTCCATTGTTCGGCACTTGTTTACTCACTCAATCAGATAACGAGCAAGGCTAGTAATCATTCTTAAAGGATTCGCCTCCAAATCAAGACCCTTAGTTCTATTGGGTTTGCTCGATCAATGTCGTGCTCAATTTAGATGGCATGATCCTCTGCTCCATAATGACTGGCTCATCAAAATCATCATTGAATAATTTCTAAAACTTCTAGATGTTCTAGCAAATCAGAGTCAATTTTAGTTGCTCCTTGTCTCTACTTACTCGACTTTATATCCATAGTTTACCAAATAGTAGATAAGATATGGTAAATTTTTTTGATTTCTTATCCTTTATATTCAATCATATCCTGACTAGAAATTCGGACAATCAAATGTAGCCCAAAGGAACCAAAAATCATGGATTCCTGACAAGTATATGAAAGAATCTTAATTTGTGATATGACACTTAGTCCCTTCTATACGGTGGATCATGTCCATTAAACTTGATCTTGCAATTTTCAACCGTACCTTCCTAAGCACGGCAAAACCCACAATAATTGAATCATTAAAGGGGAAAACCGGGGCCCACACGGAAAATCGCCATAACCCGGTTCCGAGAAAAAGGCAGGCCCGGTTCGAAATTGCGCGCGGTCACAGGGAGGCCCCCTCCGGCACAAATGGAGCGCCTCTCGAACGCCTTCGCCGTGCTGGGGACCGACGGACGTCGACGCCCGCCTCGACGACGGTCCCTCCGCAGCCCCAGGCGCCGCGCACGAGAAGAACGCGGTTCAGGTGACGTCAAGCTCCCTTCTTACCTGATCGCAGGAAAAGAGCTCGCACTCGCTACTGCTTCTACTGTCTGCTACAGTGGAATCGCGTAGGGTCCTGTGTATTCGAACTTGAAGAAGTCACTGGGCTTTGTCGTCGATTAGCTGCTTACATACGATGGGGGCTGCTTGTTAAGTAGATTCAGTTTAACGAAAAAATAGTTGCTTTTTTATGGCGAACGAGTGGGAATTCGGATACAAAATCAAAACTTTGAGCTTGTACTTTGCGCATGTGCTGATACTGAAAAGTCGCCGGTGCAATGGCAAATGTTTAACACTGATATGCACAAACACATTCGATAGACTCCTTACTCCATGTCAAATATGAAAGGCGCTAAAGAACGGGTATTTTTTTTTTTTTTCCGGCAAGGAGTCTGCCGCAATCATAGTGAAACACAATTTCTTTCTGTACCGAAGCTCTTTTGCCCCTGCCTTCACTGTACTAGCAGTCGGTTGTTTGGATGATCACTAGGATTTAGCCGTGATCAACCTCGGCAGAACATCCTTCTTGTCCCACAATGCATTATGCATTTTTTCTTCTTTACAACTTTTTGTCTGTGTGGCTAGAGGTCCCTACAACTGGCACGAGACTCAAGTGAAACAGTTCTCGGTGACATGTTAATTGTCACTAGATGTTTGCTAAGTTGTATTGTTCCTCTTGATTGTTGGAGATTGTTGACTTCACAATGTCGACCATTGAGGCTATGCGTGCGAAACCGGGGTTTCGGATGTACGTGCAGTAGCTGAAAGGATTGTCTTGGATGCAGTAAGAGGAGTGAGACGACTATTATAGTCGAACGAGAGATTGTAGAGAGGGCTATGTTTTATTGTCATGATATGTAGATGAGGCAGTTTCAGAAACTTAGCACTTGGTTATACTTTATTGCACTATGTATATATCAATTCCCACCTATCATCTGAAGTGAAATTGAAGATACTAATCTGAAGTGGTGTTTCAGCTGATGTTGTACTCTTATATTCAGCTAAGAAGAATAAAAAGGCTAACGGTTGTGGTAATGGTGTGCCAATGAAGAACGACAAAACAGACAAGGGAAGTTCAGTGATTCCTCCTGAGTACAAGATGCCTCTTGTGTGGATCGACTTGGAAATGACTGGTAATGGTATAGTCAATAGTATTAATAGCAAAAACTGGTTCTGCCTCTGCTGCATTACCATTTGCTTAAGTCAAGACATGTGTAACCAGATTTGCTCTAGTTCTTCTCTAGCTTTGGACATTTTGGTGATTATATGGGACTCATTGTATATATGGACACAACACAATGGCTATTAGAAGAGCATGCCAAAGCTCCTAGACATTTGTTTCTTCTTCCCTCTCAGCCTTTTACTTCTTCTGCTATGCAGGTTTAAATGTGGAAGTTGATCGGATTCTAGAAATTGCTTGTATAATAACAGATGGAAGTTGACCAAATCTATTGAGGTACTTTGTTTCCCTCAAGTGGTTTTTGAGGCTGGCATGGCTTTCAAAGATACTTCTCACAGTCCATTTTTATTTCTTGCCGAGTTGCTTATTGTCATTAGCATCATGTTTGTCATCCACGTTTGTATTAGAGCCAAAGAGCAAATGATGTTTACTATGTGCTTTTGAATCTTGACCTGCCAGTCAGAGATCTGGTCAAATCCGTCTTTCTGATCACTTGCATTAGTCTGATATCTATCTCTCTTAGGTGCTTCTTGTATTCTAAAGATTTTTTCTCTTGTTAGGGTCCTGATCTAGTCATCCATCAAAGTAAAGAATGCCTGGATAGAATGGGAGAATGGTGTCAAGAACATCATGCGGCTAGTGGTGAGCACTAAAAGACCTGCTTCTTTCATTGAATTTTTTTCAGGTTCTGAAGGAGCTGTCTTTTCTGAGAAGTGTCGGGTTTAAACCAGACTAATAAAATTAAACTTTATGCAGGGTTGACAAAAAGGGTCCTTCATAGTACAATAACTGAGAGAAGAAGCTGAAATGAAGGTTAGGAAGATCTACTCAAATTTATGCGCAATGCATTATTCATTCTTGGATTGTCGCTTCAGTATGTCAGATCAAACTAGTGCACTCATTACAAAATGCCTCCAGACACTTAAATTCTTCACCTTATGAAACCTATAGGAAAAATCTTACTGCCATTCTCAAATGTTGAAGCTTGACTTCAAAGTTTTAGGTGTTATCAGGTGTCGTATTGTGAAATATAGCTGATTTACTGAGCTTTTTGCTCCTTATGTTTGACTTCTTAATGAGAAAGAAGACTGGAGGGCATATGTCATAGAAAATCATCCAACAAACATGAATGTGTCACACTGGTGATATGGAAGGCGGGATCATTAGTTATAAACAGAGTTTCACCCTTGGTTTACAACTCCTTCACAGGGGAAGCATGAATTCTTTTGTTGCCAACAATTGTTTTTGGTGTATAACTTTATTCATCTTGACGACGTTGTTGATAGAAATGGCTTATGGTGGATAACTTTGCAAGTGTGAGTACATAAATATGGTCCATCCACCTACAACAATCAAGATTATGGCTTCTTTTTTATTTATTTATTTATTATTTTGAATTGTGAGTCATATATGATTGATGGCTGAACTATGCTTTCCCATTTCTTTATTATATGTATAGGTGCATATTAATGTCATGATTTCTGATGGTGCAGGTTATAGAATTTGTGAAGAAAAATGTGGGAAGTATACACCCCATTTAGCTGGGAATTCTGTTTATGTTGATTTTCACTTTTTAAAGGTATAGTTATGATACGTGGTGCTGGAGTAGCAAGTCCCTAGGCGGATTGATTTATTGCATTATATATAAGTTACAGCATAAGAACTCATGTTTTAGATAGTGCTTGTCTTTTGTATAATGTCAGGTACTTTTGGCCAGTACTTTTTTCTTAGAAGTTTCTGCATAATAATCTAATGCGTCTCATCAAAATAACGGATGCCAGTATTTAGAATCGAGTGGCATGCACATGCTCAAGGCTGTTACAAAGTTTTTACAAGATACATGTTAACCTTTTAGTTGTTGAACTTTGATATCTGGTCTGTGGGCCTCATTTTAAAACTTCTTGTAGTAGGTGGAGAGAAAACTTATCATGTAAATTATCAGTCAGTTTGAAATTCTGGGTCACAACTAAATTTGAGCAGAGAGTTCTACCCAAATCCGTAGGACAAACCAATCATTGTCAAAAAGTGCTTCTGAGTGACATTTATGGATATTTAGATTTAGTGGAGACATCCTCTACGGAAAAAATTTGTTCTTATATATGAAACTTTTTTACCATAGCAAAAGTGGGTTCCCTCTAATAACTGCATAAGGTTGTGTAATGGACAATGATAATGAGCAGCACTGTATGAATGACAACTAAAATCCTAAATCTCTTTTGCTGTATTCCATCAATACCTACCCTCCGCCAGTTCATACTAATCCAGAATTATTTGGCATTTTAAATATTACTTTCTTTTAAGTGTACGCTGATCTTGCAAAGCTGAAAAATGTTTATTCTTGCTGTTGGGCTTGTTTTCTTGTTGGTCCTGTTGAACATCAGCATCATAAGCTCCTGTTCTTATTCTCTTAGACGTCTCGTTGTTTTGTCTGCAGAAGTACATGCCTGATTTGGCTAGTCTTTTTTCCCATATACTTGTTGATGTGAGTAGCGTCAAGGCTCTCTGTATCCGATGGTATCCTAGAGGTAATTTTGTGTGGTTCCTCTGCATTTTTCTAGTGCATTTTATGGCTTCTTCGAATAGTACATCGTTGCCTCAAGTTTCCGCGCAGTTATCGTCAGTGAAAAGTAGAATCGTCAGGGGTCATGAAACAGTGGCCATGACCTGAACTTTTGACCCAAAAAAAAAACATAAAATCATTTTTCGTATGTTTTGCTGGAATAGTCTATTACTTCTTGCAGTGAACCTCCTCGTACCATTTGTAGACTGTGTGCCTATGTGCTTATAGATGCATGCGCTTTCTTTACATAAGACCATTTTTGGCTGGTAAAATTCCTTCTGTTTATTTGACTATTGGTGCTTGGAATTAAGTGCATGTTCACAACATTAAAAGTGAATGTGACCCTTCATACAGACTCAAAGAAAGCCCCTTTGAAAGAAAAACAAACACAGAGCGATGGATGACATCAGGGAAAGCATTCTCGGAGCTGAAATACTACAAGGAAAGTATATTTAAGGCATCCAGAAAATGACGTGATGATGTCTGCACTGTGCAGAATGCTTCATCTAGAGGCGTGATTCTAAGTGCCTCCTGGATGAACTTTCATCACTGAATAGCACGTCCTCTTTGTGATTGGCGCAACTGTCTTTCTTCGCGGGTTTTTAAATCAATGTTTTGACTGCAATACTAGGTATGTCCAGTCATTTGCCATGTAAGCCAATGTACTATAAATTTTCCTACATTCCCTCGTTAATGATTTACAATGCAATTATTTTTATTAGCGATTGTGGTCTGACAATGGGTGGATGAAGAAGGTTTCACATCCAGACTCATGGCTGGCGTGTCAAACATCTTGGAGGTGGGCATCACATTGTAAGGAACAGAATACTATCTTGCTAAAAAACTTATCTACAGAGAACTCTGCACGCCTGGTCGAGCGATGCTTCAAAATAGGAATAACGTCTTTAAGACATTTCGTATTTTGCAATTTAATAGAATCATTCTGTCAAGGACAGTGAATTTGAATTCCTTCAGTTGCTAGATAAGATTGAGGAGAGTTCCATCTCATCTCTAAGAAAACCATAGGCACTCCCAACTCATGATTGATATTGAGCGGGGAGACTGCACATTCTCGCTTGGTATACCAAAAAAATTGTGACTGTCGTTGACGGTTTTCAACTATTTTATAGTTTGTAATTGGTGGGTTTGTGTCAAAATGTGAGAAGTTTTGAGCTGAAATCAAAAGTTTGTTACATATGATCGGTAGCTTTTCAATTATGTTAGTGATTTTCATTACTACTTAGTAGATTTCTAATGCGTTGGTTAATCCCGGATTGTTATGGTCGTCCCTCATCGACCCAAACGATTTGTCAATAGCAAATTCATCAGTTATGTGGTTATGGCAAGTCCAAAATTGCTTCAAGTGGAGTCGAACCAATGCCTGGACAATTCCTGGATAATGTGGCAGTATCATTACCAAAATTACTGAAGAATTTCTGTCGATTTTCTTGGAATAAAGTTGAAGTATACTTGAGCTAAAAGAAAATTTTCAATAGTAGTCCTTACCTGAGGGAGCTTAACAAAGGGGAAAGAGAGTATTGATTCTTCCCTATTTCACCTTTCTGGACTATTCAAACAATAAGACCCAGGACGCTGAAGAAATTGCGACACTCTTTCTTAATCATGCAACACGATTACAACGATACTGCTGAAGTTTAGTTTTGTCTGATGGTGCGTTCCAATAATGAAGATACGAAGCAAAGCATGACGGTTGAGAAGATGACAAGATGAGGTATTCTCAAAATTGTCCGAGTCCTGCGAGCTTTCTACTTCATTTCTTGCATTTCTTCCTCAGTTTTCCAAACGATGCCCTCGAGGCCTTTCGTGAGGTTCTTATAGAACTGCATGAAGCAAAGGGGTTCATAGCAAAATCTCAAATGAGACCAGATTTCAGCATCTCTCTTCGGCTATGCAAATATCATGCTATTTGCAGGAGCCACGAAAAAAGAAGCATTAAATTAACATTAAGCGTGACCAAGAAAAATATGGGTGGAGAACCTTATGGAACTCCAAGGTATCTCCTTTTGCCTTTCGCACTTCAACCATATGAAGCGATGGTGCGACTTGGAAAATCTGAAATGAAGATATTGGAAGTTATGATAAGATATCAGCTCCATGTATACCAAAATTGTAGTTCAGACGAGAATACCTCCGTCGCAATGTTTAAGTTCCCCTTTCTTCCAGCTTTCATGTTTTCGAGCCGCATCTGAAGGAACACAAGCAGAAAGTAGATCAAAATTCACCCAAGCACTCCTAGTATTTACTTGAACCACTCTATTATTGGGTATACTGCATTATCAAATTTATCAGCAGCATCATGAACCTTGTAATTTTTCTTGTGAACACCGTAACCAAGGGGCTTTGCAGCTTCTTCAATCTTGTTTATGATCTCGTTTGCAGCGCATTTGGATGTGAACCTTGTTTCTCTTGTAAACCCCTACAGCCATTCAGATCATAGACATCTTTCAAGTAGAAAATGAAAGGAGGTAAAAAACAGACTAGAAATTCCATGTTGAGCTAAGTTACTGTGGAGAACAATTTGTCTGGATCCAGTTCAATCATGAAAATAATTCAGTCTGCTATTTCTTGAAATCCTTACTCTATACCTTTGCCATTGGGCATTAAGTACCACTATAGGACGGTGTAATTCTTCCTCTCAACGACAGAGTTTTCAATGGCATAAGGAACTCAAGGTTCAGATAGAACAAGACTTTGTGCAACTTCATTTTTAATTTAACAAATGTGTATTTGAATCAGACTGATGATTTCATCATTTTTACATACATTATGCACTCTGTCTTCCACCATTTTCTTCTCAGAACATGGTGGAGAAGCATAACCAATCACGTCATGGAAAATGTTTATCTGTGGACCACTTCATCTAGTGGACAAAGATTGTTAAGGTAGCAAAGAAACAAACCTCATCTCACACACCTGTTCCCCATCAAATAAATTCCCAAGGTTTAGCCCTTTAGACATCGAAATCAAATCAAATGCATTCATGGGGGTTGGCGGTTCTTCCTTCTTCTCGTTCACATGGTGCGCCTGTATCAACAGCAATGCACTCCTCATCAGGCCACTAACCCAAAATTCCACAAGCACTTTTGTCTAGATTATAATGTGTCCAACTCATAGCACTTTAGAAACCTGGAGGTCCACTCACCTCCGAATCCATGAAAACAGCTTCAACGTCATCCAAGCTTGTGTCTTCTTTCTTGTCAAAAACAGCAGGCTTGTAATCCTTCTTGAACCATTCATCCTCCAAAATTTCGGGAATGATAATACGCTGCAGTCAGAAAAAAACTTCTTTGGAGATGGTAACCAATTCAGTAACTTAAAGTGGAGCTGGAGCTGGAGCTAGGGCAGATTCTGTAGAATTGCTGATAGAAGTAGACTAAGCAAAGGAAGCAAAGCATGTGGAGCTGAAGATAGAGTTTTGATACTTTTACAATGCCTTAGTGATCAATGAAGCCAGAGGGCTTTAGCCAGTTTCAACAGAGTCAAAGTTCTAAGGTGTCAACCAGTGTTATGTTGAACCAGTCGAAAGGGTATGACTTGTAAAATGTAACAGAGGGAGGGATAGTCAACCTAACCTGCCTTATAAAGTTCCTTGCAAATGTTCTGTTAGCTGAGCACAGTATAAAGAGATGTGATCTTTGTCTCCATTTTCATCAAGTAATTAACCTGCCCTAGTTATGTAAATTGACAATACAATGGTGGCAACTGGCAAGTATGACACGGTGGTGCTTTAATATCTATCATCAGGTATCCCTAGATCCTGAAAGATGATGCATGAGATTGTCATCACTCGTCTGCAAACTCAAACAAAGCTCATGCCTTGGGCACCATTTCAGATATTCCTATATGCATCATAAGATGCATACAACTGCCTATCCCCTAATGGTCGGATCAAACAATGGAAAGTCCAAAAAGCATCTCTACTCACCGTAATGGGATTTGGGTCCAATAGACGAGTTATCAACTTCATGGCACCAAAAGAGAGCCAGGGGGGCAAGTAAACTCTGCAGCGAAAATCTGCAGAAAAGGGTAGCAATAGTGAGACAGCAAAGAAAGCTGGATTCACGGAGAGCAAAACTGTTTACTGTAAATAGAGCATGATGCTCACTTTTTTGTACAGGTTCAGAACATTAGCATCATCAAAGGGCAAGTAACCTGCAAGCAATACAAAGAGTATTACTCCACATGACCACAAGTCTGCAGTCGCCCCATCATAGCCTCTATCATTTAGGACCTAAACAGCAAGATGGTAGATGACTACAACCCTATTAGTCAAGTTCATTGATAATATAATACACCATGGGAAAGAACAAGTGAAGGTGAAGACCTCGGGAGCAACATAGTTTGGAGTTCACAAGCCGTGTGAAAAAGTCCATCATCCTGTCAAGGCAAATGAATCTCAGATCAAAAGGTCTTCTAGGAGACATAAAGTGATGTCCCTAATATTGGATACCGTCAGGAAGGGGAGAGAAAAAGAAACAAAGCCCTTCCTACAGCTTGAGCATTCTTGGAATTGCTTTATTGTGCATAAAGAAAAGACTTACATAACTATACCACAGTGTCTTCAAGTACAAGACCTCAGGTAACACTGATAAGACTTCACATAGATCATACAAGAAAGGAATTTTAAATTTTTGAAGAGATCAATATTACCCTGACTTGTCGTGACAATGCACTCAGTCCAAAATCAGAAACTTTAAGATTTCCATAACCATCCAGCAGCAAATTTTCTGGCTGCAATGGAAAAAATTAACACAAGTAACATCATGAAGGTCCTTTATAACAAGTTTCTGAAAAGACCAGAAGAGGCACCTTTAAGTCTCGGTGATAAACACCACGGCTATGGCAATAGTCAACAGCATTAATTAGTTGCTGGAAGTACTTTCGTGCTTCATCCTCAGTCATCCTTCCATGGTTTACCTTTATTAAAAGAAAAGAAGAAAGTAAAGAACACAGCAATGCATGGCAAAAAAAACAATCAAATTAACATGCCCTCAGTTCGTATGCCTCATTCTATCAACATCCTATGCATAGCAGAATGCTTCTGCATAGCCACAACGTCAAGCATAAGAGATTAGTGTAGTTAGCGCGGAGGTTTGTGGAAATTGACAGTCATGAACGAATAACCAATTAATTTAAAGCAAAATAGATCTTGAAAATAACAAAATCACACACGGAAAGCAGGACAACTTACAATTTTGTCAAAAAGCTCTCCCCCAGTCGCGAATCTAAAACGATGTATATCTTTGTCCTGCTACCCATTACCTGCATTAGTAATTAAAAGAAAGAGAGTCTCTGAAGATCAAATTTTTTTATCAAACCAATCGTTTGCTTTTGGATCATTTTCTAGTTTCAATTATGATGCAGTCGAATGCCTTAGACATCCAGTGAATGCCCATCTACAGTCATTCCCAACTTCTCTCTCTATTACCTTTCGACCTCGACCCAGGGGTTCGAGGTAAATCTCAAAGCCATATTTCAGCTTAAATGACACAAACCACCCCATCGCTTCCCTGGACCACCGTATGAACATGCAGGTGTGCAGAGAGAGAGAGAGAGAGAGAGAGAGAGAGAGAGAGACCTCATATAAGCGGACAACATTTGGATGCTTTATTAGCTTCATTGTTGCTATCTCCCTTTTAATCTGAAAACGTAAGGGTAAAGAATCAGAGAAAAACTTCCCCAAAGATGAACATAAATAAGCACTTCTGCTGAAAAAGCCAGGTGAACCAACTGAGTCACTTCCTCTAGAACAATGCCATCGTGTGAAAGTAATGACTAGGAAGGCCACAGATATAGCAGCGCCATGAACCTTCCCAAGAATATTTTGAGATGGATAATGATTTACAGGGATGCCGAAGGGCATCAATGAAAGAGCTTGGAAAAGCAAATGCCTCTGGAAGAAGGAACTGTAAAAGAAAGAGAACTATCAGAAATCACCTGTTCTGCCATTTTGTGTTTGAGGACCATCTCTTTGTCAAGGATCTTGACAGCCACGGCTTCCCCAGTCTCAGAATTCCGGGCGAACTTCACTTTTGCAAATGTTCCCTCGCCAATCGTCCTTCCCACTTCGAATTTACCGATCCGACGCTTGATTTTAGATGCATTCATCATTGATTTTTCTTACAGAGAGTGGTAGTTCCACTACTCTTAAGCACTCTATTCACTGTGCAAGTGAATGTTTCATCCGTAGAATTGCTGATTGTAAGACTAAACTTATCTGAACAAGCAGAAGGGAGGTAAATAAGACATGATTGCACTAAAAATCAGATGACATGACACCCAAATCCCACTTGATGACGATGATCATAAATGGGTAATGAGGGTGCGACATACAATCACCATTGTGGCAATATGATAAGTCTCACCAGATAGTAAAACCAAAATTTGGAAGAGCAAATCAATTAGGACTCTGAGGAAAGAGATCAGAAGACGGAAATCTGTAGAAATTACTATCACGGGATACTTTCTCCTTTTTCCAACATGGGTAGATGCATGAGAGCGAGAAGATGAAGGATATACCTGAGCTTCGCGGAGAGAGATTCTTGATGATGGGGAGGAGAAGGAAGCCTAAAAAGCAGGGCCAATCAAGTTGGCATAGAAAGGGAGTCCAGATTTTGATAACCATGAATCTTTGTCGCTGAGGCTAGATCGTATGAGGCTGAACCCACAGGACAAATGCTCACCCATCAGCGTCACCCCCCATTAGATTGCAGTTCGGTCGGGACCAGATGATCATTCGTACAGGTACGACACAGACCATCCGATTAGAATTCACGTTCTTGAAAAGCAAAATCGAATTTTGATTACCCAGTTCGCCATCTCATCGGTAGTTATCCATATCGGACACACAGAAACTGCCGCCTATGGCCACCAAACATGGGTCGAGCAAATCATGTTTGGAAGCCCGAAAAGGCTCCAGCTGAAATGGATTAGATGAGTACTGCTGTAGAAATGCGAATTTGTGTAAAAAAAGGTTGTAAATTTGAAGCAAAAAAGGAAGAAGAAACGTGGATGTACGCAACGATTGTGCGAGTGGTCCATGATCCATGTGATTGTTCTGGCGGGACTCTGTTTTTTATTTTGTCTCTGTCCGTTGGTTCTTTTCTTACAGACGGCAGAAACTTCACGTTCGATAATGACCGAAGACCAGTCAATTCCATTTCTCCTACGGATCTGTCTTTCTCCATAATGGCGGGTGTTTCGTATCGGCGACTCTCATCTCCATTAATTTCTCATCTTACCCGCACGACACTGCACTCGCATCGTCATCCGATCTTGACCCAATGGACCGATACTTATAATTTTTCCAGGATTTATGGAATCCATCACTGCAAATTTGTAGGATCAAGGAGAGGTAGTTGGGAGAAAAGGCTTTCGACTCGCCACCTTCGGATCACAGGCGGTGCCGAGTAAGTATGGCTCAATCCTAACACTGTTTCGGATATGAGACCATATGATTAAAGCTTAGATGAGATTCCTAGCGCTAATCATCTTATTGCATTTGTATGAGCAAAATTGAATTTTGACTACCTAGTTCGCCATCTCGTCAGTGGTTATCCATATCGGACACAGAGAAACTGCCGCCTTTGGCCACCAAACATGTGTCGAACAATCATGTTTGGAAGCCCGACAAGGCTCAAGCTGAAATGGGATTAGTCTAGTATTGGTGTAGAAATGCGAATTTGTGTAACAAAGGTTGTAAATTTGAAGCAAAAAAGGAAGAAGAAAACACGTGGATGTACCCAACGATTGTGCGAGGGGTCCACGATCCATGTGATTGTGCTGGCGGGACTCTGGTTTTCTGTCTTGTTTGACAGAAACTTATGTTCGACAATGACCGGAGACCAGTCAGTTCCGTTTCTCCTACGGATCTGTCTCTTTCTCCATAATTTGCGTTCGGCGTGTCATCTCGGCGACTCTCATCTCCATTAATCTCTCTCATCTTAGCCGCATGACAGTGCACTCGCATCTTCATCCGAGCTTGACCCAATGGACCGATACTTCTATTTTTCCAGGAGTCATGGAATCCATCACCGCAAATTTGTAGGATCGAGGAAAGGTAGTCGGGAGAAAAGGCTCTCGACTCGCTGCCTTCAGATCACAGGCGGTGCGGAATAGGTATGGCTCAATCCGAACATTCCATTTCGGATGGGAGACCATATGAATAAAACCTAGATGAGATTGCTAGCGCTATTCAAGCCCGTTTAACAGTAGTAAACGATACGTCACTTGAATTTGATTCGTTCGCCATACTGCTTGGGTTCCGGAAGACCCTTTTGTCTTTTTTTCAGAATATGTAAATCGGTCTCTCCAGCTAGCGATGATTGACGGTGATTGTTCACGAAGAGCGGGCTGTCTTCACTAGAGACCATAAATCTTTCCGTAGGCCCGCCAATAATCTCCAATCCATCTCCAATAATTGCAGCTCTCCATTCTCTGTTCTAAAAATGCAATTTACGTGATAAAGTTGGGGCGCCGAAACTGGGTAGACAGTAGAGAAAGCATCAAAATGACCGCCTGAAACTCTTCTTGTTCAGAGACACCTGGCCTTAGCCAGCTAAGAGTAATGATTAAGAATGGTGTCACACAGACTAGTAGTCATCTGAGGAACAGGACAAAAAAGATATGGCGGCTAAAGGAAAAAAAAGCCCAAAAGCTTCTCTACAACGGGCAGTTCTGCAAACATCTTTCCAATTTCTCACCATCAATCTCTTGCAATTAGTCATTTTGTATACATCATGGGATGCAATTACAAGAAGAGCCATGTAAAGGAAAATATCAAAACAAGAATGTCGCCCTGGCGCTATTGAACAGGTCACCCGATATTACAACTCCCAAGCAGAAAAGCAGACAAATTCAACCTCGACTCCAGTAAAGAATATCGTTCAAAATGCCGGCCAACCGTCTATGCAGCAAAACTCAATACACTCTGTTGTTTATAGTTTGATAGAGAGACTTCAGCTGCGTGTTCCACTTATCAATGGCAGCGTACTTCTTCATTCCCTTTGACCTGGTTTGGATTTTGAAAACAGACATACTGGAGTTTCAGATTCATAATGGCAAAAAAGACGAACAACTTCTAACATTGCGTGGTGCACCAGAAAGATAATACGGTACCTATCACCACGCTCTAACACCGATTTACTTGATCAATGTGCCCATCAATACGGTTGTCCAAAATTAGAGAAACCAACAACTGCTCAACATCCTTTTCTGGCACGTTAAGTTCCTGGAAGTAACAAGTTTCAGTAAGCCAGTAAGTAGGAAGGCGGAGAGAATAAAAGAGGCAGATGCAAGTAAAGACAATCATTAACATATTGATTGACCAAGTAAATACCACTATGGTTATCAGCCCAAAAAAAAAAAAAGACTTGCTTACAAGTTTTTATATACGTAAGTGAATCTGCAGCTAAATCATATTAGCAATGAAGATCTAATACCTACTCTGAAGAATACAACACTTAGTGAAAATAAACCACAGCCTTACCTTCGATATGAAGGGATGGCGGATTCTGCATAAGGCTTGATAAGTTTAGCAATACTTGTGTCCTGATGTTTTCAGAAATCTTCAATAATAATCCGGTGATGGGTCATCCATTCTAGTTCTTCTGTTGCTCTGGAACAATGTGGCCAATGGTAAACTTAATTTAGGGAGAACAGACCGGTTGAAACACAGCCACATTGTTAATCAAAATAGACAAAGAAAGTAACATACCTTAAGGATTTTCTCAAATTCCTAGAATCTCATTACGTTGTAATGCGGCTATAAGATTTGTCATGGATAACATTTCAGGTCATTCTTATACCTACCAGGATCGCTGTCGGCTTCCTGTTTCTCGCCGCGCTCGAGCTCGCCTGCTTAAAGTCGTGGATCGATGGCATTGATCCTGGCTTTGGTTGATGGGGCGAGGGGGCATAGCGCCACGCCGGCGGCTGAACGCTCTCCTTGCCCGCGCATTACGACGTGGGGATGCGTTCTGAGTGGCTGCTATTGTTCCCCGTCGCTAGTCCTCCGTTCCTGAGATGGAAGAAAGAGGGGGTGCGAGGGGAGAGACCCGATCGGCTCTGCTTTTTCTCGCCTTTCGTCATGGGGGCGGAGAAAGAGAGGGCAGGCCGGGCCACCGCGGTAGGGGACTCGGCGGCCGGGGCGGGGGGGCGCCGGCGCCGAGGCGCAGGCCGACAGGCCGGCGGGGCCGACGGGGCGCCGGGGGGGGGGGGCCAAAATCCACAGTTCAAGACATAGAACTTGTGAAACAAAACTAAAAAAGATATTCATATCCTAATTTTGAAATTCCTTCCACTCTCTTAACGGAAGACTTTCAAACATATAAGAAGGTTATGTTCAGTTGCTAGTCTTGGATAAGGTCCCCGTACAATACTTCTTTCAGAACATCAAGACAATGTTGAGAGAAGAAGGTGAGTTTAGTGTATAATCTTCGTTAAGGTCTCCCATCTACTACTTCTTTCAGAGCAGCAATAAGACCTGCATGCTAATACGGAGATGAATGTTGGCCAGTACAGAAGCGACATTAGCATAAAATTGGGGGTAGGCGGAAATGAGGATGTTAAGTCGATGTGTGGTTATACAAGGATGGATAATAATAATGATTATATTCAACGACGAAAGGTTGGAATAGCATCAGTGGCAAAGAAAATAAGAAAACATAGATTAAGATGTTTAGACATATTCTCCGTAGACCCCTAAATGTTCCGATAAGAGAGAGGTGGATATTACCGAGAAACATATATGAAAAAATGACGAGGTCGGCCGAAACTTACTTGGGGAAAAGTAGTAAACAAGATTTAATAAATGAAAAAAGATTGACATATGATCTGTCCTAGGAAAAAAAAAAAAAGGAGTGGAGAAAAGCTTTCGCATTGTAAGGGAGGAATTTCCTATGTCCAGCGTGCCTATTTAGTCCTTTCTATCTATTTATATTTTTATGTATTTATTTATTTATTTTTGGGGTACCACTGTTTTTTTTTTTGGAAAGTGGGATACCCATGTTTTTGCTTTTATTTTTAGTATATTTTTAAGCTCTTCGCTTCGGAGTCATCGATCGCCGACCCCAACTGGTTTTGGGATAAAGATGATGTTGATGTTGATTGCTGTTGAGGTGAATGTTGCTGTTGATGTTGAGGAAGGTCGCCCATCTATACTTCTTTCAGAACATTAAAGACATTCTTGCCATCCCACTAATTTGTTTTTGTGAAAAATGTTTTTCCTCCTAGACCCCAAAGTTAAAATCAATCCCTCAACTAGCAGTGGAAGGATAACCAAGTGAGTCCACTTAACCTATAAAACAACAGACCAACCATACAAATTGTCAAGGGAAACCAATTTGTTCTCAAAAAAAGCCAGCCATACTTGCTTCAGCATGAGCCATCCTCCAAGGGGATAAATGAAAATATTCCTACTGTATCCATGAAAATCATCAGCATTTAATCAAGAAAAGAAGGAAGGATAAGTACCATACTTTAGACATTGAATTCGCCTTTGGTTTCCCAGCTTATCATAATTTTTGAAGGCTTCAAGAAATCAGTTGCTGCCTCAGCCCACGTGGCGCTCAGTCCATATGCATCTTACCGCCACATTCCCTAAATATACCCATAATTCTTGGATGTTGGTATAGCTGAATTGATTGCCAAGTGCTTTTTGATACAATTGCTACAGCAATCAATAATTTCAGTTAGTTAATGTCCAAAAGTAATTTAAAATGGACAATTTACAGAACAGTTACAAGATAATTAGTGCACAAGATTTTAGCGTGTAAGAAATAATGCCAACCAGCATAGACCATCAATCAAAACAAATATTAATTTTTCTGGTATCGTTTGATTGCTGAAAGAGTTACTTTTTGGGCTTGATAAGAACACTGACATTTATAAATATAGAAATCTACAGCATTGGAAGTTCAAACCCCAGATAGATGGAATATTTCAGGAACAACTTCAATGAACCACCTGGAGAAATTAGAAATTACTTAAGCCTTCTTATTATTCTAGTCTCAGTGTACATTTGGATCTCAATAGCGTACACTTCAAGAAGCTGACTTCCTTTCTTGTGTCATCTGTACCATCCTCTCTTTGGCAAGATTTGTGGCGCTCCTTCAAAATCTAGTTGATTACAGAAGATTATAAGCATAGCTTGCCATTGATAAATTATGTCCGCCATACTTTCGTAATACTATCTAATAAAATGGCACCTTATTCATTCTCATACTCGCCCATATCAAACCAAATCTTGCAAAGCTTGAGATTTGTCTTGAACCAAGTCTCTGCAGAATTATAAAATGCATAAAATTCAACAAGAAAAATGGCATTGTAGCAACAGAGAGTGATTAGACAAGATTGGTGACCTCATTCTTTGCCTCTTCAAGAGCCTTCAAAGTGGTCCTGATAAAATTCCTGTAGAAGACTAAAATCTGACTGGCTGATCCCGAAACAAAATCCATTACATTGTTTATACATTTTTACTGTAATTTCTTGTCACCGCACTGATTTGGATGTATGTAGCATCTACTCTGTAAGAATCCATCATTTCTTTATACTTCCCCACCGATAATATAGCTTGACGGTTTGCTTAAGAGCTTTAAATCCCTATAAACAAGTTAAGACAAAGATGATCAATAGCACAGTAGTACTCATGGAATTTAGAAGGTAAAAAGGAAATTCTTGAACTGCAAGTTGAAAGCCATTAAATTTATCAGACGCCTCCTATCAGTCATCACTGGAAACCATGACTATGGAAAACTCATGGGGGGGCTGGAGGGGAAGGGGGAGGAACGAGAAAGGTTGGAATCAGAAGGGGAGGGGGGGGAGTTGTACGAAGATGGGAATTCCGCTTCCCGGGGGTTTCTACTTGACCTCTGCACTGAATCGCCC
>JAGVVM010006447.1:0-23083 GCA_019149425.1 Psidium friedrichsthalianum
CCCACCAACGAACCGGGGCCAGACCTCGCCGACTATCCCTATGACACCGTCCCCAACAAGGTCGAACACCTTTTCTTTGCTCAACAATACCATGATCGTAAGCAGAGAGAGGCGCGGATGAGCATGAGCCGAGAGGAGAGGGCCAGGACCCAATACATCGACTATCTCAAGCGATCATAGCTGATGGCGACACTGGATTTGGTGGCACGACAGCAACTGTCAAGCTGTGCAAGCTTTTTGTTGAGCGCGGTGCAGCGGGAGTCCACTTGAAGACCAATCCTCGGTGACCAAGAAATGTGGTCACATGGCTGGTAAAGTGCTAGTTGCGGTGAGCGAACACATCAACCGGCTCGTGGCTGCGAGGTTGCAGTTCGATGTTATGGGGGTAGAGACTGTCCTGGTCGCAAGAACCGATGCTGTTGCAGCGACGTTGATCCAGACCAACGTGGACACTAGAGATCACCAATTCATATTGGGTGCCACCAACCCAAGCCTCCGAGGGAAGAGTTTGGCCTCACTTTTGGCGGAGGCAATGGCAGCCGGTAAAACCGGGCCCGAGCTTCAAGCCCTCGAGGATAATTGGCTAGCCATGGCCCAACTCAAGACATTTTCTGAATGCGTCACAGACGCTATCAGGAACATGAACGCTGGTGAGGACGAGAAGAGGAGGAGGCTGAATGAGTGGATGAACCACTCTAGCTTCGACAAGTGCCTCTCGAACGAGCAAGGCCGTGAGATCGCGGAGCGACTGGGGCTCAAGAATCTCTTCTGGGATTGGGACTTGGCTAGGACCCGGGAAGGATTCTACAGGTTCAAGGGGTCTGTTATGGCGGCAATAGTTCGAGGATGGTCTTTTGCGCCTCACTGCGATCTCATTTGGATGGAGACTTCAAGCCCCGACCTGGTGGAGTGCACCAAATTCGCTGAGGGCGTGAAGTCGGTGCAGCCGGAGACCATGTTGGCGTACAATCTCTCTCCCTCGTTTAACTGGGACGCTTCAGGAATGACAGACGAGCAGATGAGGGAATTCATCCCAAGGATCGCCAAATTAGGATTTTGCTGGCAGTTCATCACGCTCGCTGGCTTCCATGCCGACGCCCTGGTGATTGACACGTTCGCCAAGGATTTCGCAAGGAGAGGAATGCTGGCTTATGTGGAGAGGATTCAGAGAGAGGAGAGGAACAATGGAGTGGACACACTGGCTCATCAGAAGTGGTCTGGTGCTAATTTCTATGACAGGTACCTCAGGACTGTCCAGGGAGGCATCTCCTCCACAGCTGCTATGGGCAAAGGCAAGATGACCACCTTTTAACCCATTATCACTTTGTTTCACAATTCGGTTCGGTTCGATTCACATGATTGCCATTTCTCATGCTAACATGAATTTTTTGCGCCGTGCAGGGGTGACTGAAGAGCAGTTCAAAGAATCATGGACGAGGCCAGGGCGGTGGGGCTCGGAGAAGGGGCAGTCATGGTCGCGAAGTCGAGGATGTAGGAGAGCTACATGTGGCTATTGCCATTGAGGGTTTAGAGGGATCATTGACCAGTTTCTCTATTTCGTGAAACTGGAGTATAATAACAATGTGTGGGAAACAATTTACAATCAGGTCATTTGAGTCGTTCTGGGCATTGTTTTCTGGGCCGTAATGTTGTTGCATGTCAGCAATCTTTTTCAGCTCTCTTCTGAACTTTTGGTACTTGTACTCTGCTTCAAACTCTGTTTATGTTCATTGCAATTTGCTCCAGTGTTTGAATGAGTCGCTTTTCATTTTGCCACAAGTATACATATAGATGCTCATAAAGAATTCGAAATCACCTAAATGTGGTGGAAAAAATAATGTCAAAGCAGAACATTAACATAATGCACAGTTCCCACAAGCTTCATCTACACTATCAAAACAGTCCCGAGAAAAAGCAGAAACAGAGCGGGAAAGAAAAGGGAAAGATTGAATTTTTCTGACGTCATTTACTTCTTCCATGGCTTTAGAATTGAGAGTATGATGATGATTGCAATGACCAGCAGCAAGATAATGGCAATAGTCATGCACTTTCTCGACTTCTTCTGCAAGTTCTTGGCAGTGTTGAGAGCGTCTGTGCCCATGTTCACATGGTCCGCTGCATTAGTCACCTGCATCAAATGGATCTACTGAGCATCGTAGCATTCCTTCACTTGCAAGTGAGGACTTCAAATTTTAGTAGGAGCAAAACAGGCCAAAAAGAGAGTTCGTGTCAGAATTCGAACTCATGACTTGTGCTGTCATACCGCGTTATAGAAACATTCTTTCTGAAAATTTAAGTTGTCGCAAAACAAACACGGCAAGTAAATCAAACAGATTCGTTAACAGTCACCCGCTTCCAGCCAAATTTGTCTGTCCACCTATAGTTTTCTGCATCTTAGCTAACACAACCGTAAATTTGTTGCTCAAACGCAAAGTACAGGAAGATTTTGACACAGCATGTCTAAAATGTGCTCAATTTTTTATATTTTTTACCAATCAAGCTTTCCTTCGTTCTCAATTGTATTCTATGGAGCCCAGACAACAACTAAGTAGACATCAGTCATTGCAGATTAATACAAAACGAAGTCTAAACTAAAATTGCCAACGAGCAGCAACTTTCATAGCATTATAGCGTGAGTTACAGTTCCAGGACACGGGAAGAAGCAGCAAAACCTGACTCTCGATGTTGTCTAGGATCTCGCCTTGGGCTCTACTAGGACTGCCATGTCCAAGTAAATCTGTCGATACCAGAGGCACTAATTTTAGAGAATACACATCGGCCTAGAGCGTCCCTGCTTAGTTCTTAGAGAAGAAATCACCTGATGCAAGTCAAGTAGCTTTTTCTCAAATTTCCTGTACCGCGTCATGTCTCTCCTGAATTTCTTCTAGTGTATTCAGGACCTAGAGAGCCATAGCCAATAACATTCAGTTTGTGCAAAATATGGAAATCTTAAGCCTACATGAGTTTGCTTCAGGGGAAACTGTAAATGGCCATATAGTAACAAACAGCTGATTCAAGGTGAATTTGCAAGACATACCTGTCCTCGTCCCATTTCTTCAATTGCTTTCTGGAAGATTTGCTCACCATCTCCTGTTTCTATTAGGCGCTCGATTGTCTAATACAGCCCATTAGATTTAGCCAATTACAGCATGATCCATAGAGAAAGAACTCAAATCTGAACACACAGGGATCAGGCTTACCTCTTCATCTGGTCTGGTTCCCGTGACTACCCAATGATGAAGTGCCAAAGAGTTGAAAACGGCGTCATTACTTATCGCAATATATATTGGTATAAGGGAACCGATACATAAAGCTGTGGCTTATGCTGTCATGTTGAAGATTTGGCAATATGAGGGCTTGAGGATTCTTACCCGTGATGACCCTTCTCTCAACAACCGTGCGATACTCATCCTGAATCTTTTGTCTTAATGTCTGAAAACATGCATCGTACATGAGAAGGTGATGCTAGAGACTGGCTACAATAGGCGGGTTTAATGAAAATGAGACCTGAAACTCTGTCATTAGCTCCTTGAATTTTTTTCGTTAACGCGCTGCAACATCAAAACCGTTGATTAATCCATCAGACACAAGTTTTGAACTATAGGGATAAATGTAAGCTCTGCTGCTACCGGGGACGCACTTTGTCATGTTCATCCTTGATCTGTCAACTCCTGTTCCCTTCTCACATCCAGGTTTCTTCCGATTCGCTAAGTTCTGAAAGAAAAACGCAAATATGTTAATGATCTCGGTGAGAATTGTAGCCCACATCAAGAGAGTTAGTAGAATCATACCCTTTGTTTATTGCTTCAAGTTTTGCTTTCACATTTCGCGCAATTTTCCCCACTTCGTCCACGTCTCTCTCCATCTGCTTTTTGATTGCTGAGAAGTTTGACATTTCACTCTCATTACAAACCGGATGAATTCGGAAATTCAGATCATATTAACCAAATCATTCAATCATCTGGTGTCGTTCAAAAGACTCTCCATCCAGGATTAAGCTGCTAATCACCCCAAATGTGTAATGAGACAATTACCTTTCATAGCAGAGGCTTTTGTAACAGTTTTTGACTCCTCATTAGAATCCTGTTTTACGTTCAAATCAAGCAAGTATGGTCAAATAATACATTATACTGATGCAAATCCCTGAAATCAGCCATGCATAATGTAATATGATGAAGCCTTGATTGCAAACAATACGCAAACGCATGCTACCACAGCATCCTGACAAATTCTATGGATGTCGGAAATGTTTAAGGTTTCATTGCAGAATTGTAGCCACATGCTACATGTAACCTTTCTTCCTCAAATTCTTGCACGGCATTAGCCTTGTCTTGGCTGAGAGTTTGAGACATATTGATAGCTGAATGAAGTGCTAATCATGACCGCATACTACATCTACAGGTAAGAGGACAGATGCTACTAAGAACTTTTATATATAATGAGCAACCGCAACGTCTACCGTAGTCAAGGGTCCGTCCAAATAGTCATCAAAGATACCATATCTTGCTCTGACGATGAGACACGGTAATTTCTGAACATGTCCATTTATCAAGTTACTCTAAACATACCTTCAGCTTCTTGAGGAGGCTAGAGACTTTATGCACTTGTTTTTCAACCTCTTGTATCTGAAATACAAACACGAGAATTTCTGTTGATGTTGAGACTAGAATATCAGCAATACAGACTGAACCGGACTAGAGATGAAGACCAGCTTGAGAATCATCGTGCTAGGCCCGATGGCAATATCGGCAAGAGGTCGTACATTCTTCTCTTTTTTTCCTAGAATTACTTTTCTTCCGCTATCCAATTTCAGAACAGAACTAGAAGCATGGAAAATATATGTGAAACCAAAACAATCTGAACCATGTAAATCTCCTATTGCATTCATTACCTGCTTGTCCACGTGCAGTGTGTGAGAAACTTAAACAGTCAAGTATGAAACACCTGCTTATTAAAAGCTTCGAGTCCCATGTCGGAGTTGCTCCTCGGCAACCGAGTGCCCATTTCGACATCACTCTCAGATGGAGGTTCAATTTTCGTGTCGCTGACAAAGGAGTCCTGAACCAGATCATAAAGCAAAGCAATCAGTACTCGCTCAATCAGTGCCTTCAAAAGCGAAATTTTGTTATAACATCTAGTGTTGCAAAAACCCACGACACAAATTTTATGGCACTTGAAATTGACAAATTATGTCCCTCAAAAGGTCTTACAACATGAGGAAGGTGGCATGGGACAGTATTTAGCAACTAAATGCAAACGATAACTTCAACGAAAGCTCGACAAATCCCCCATAGATCTTGACGCGAATTAATCAGACAACATGATCAACACCAAGCACGAAATTCTTGATCAACTTCCGAAAAAACAGCAAAAAACCAACAAATTTATTGGAAATTGATCAGAGATGTAACATGACGAAGTAATTCACCACATTTCATCAAAAAGCAAGCAGAATCAGAGTAAAGAGCTCCAGGATTACCGTGAGCAAATCGTTCATCTTCGATCAGATTAAAGCAGGGTCACAAGCGCACGCAGAGAGAGAAATGACAGACACATGGAAGGATCATAAAAGGGTGTTTACTAAAGTCACTACGTGACGGGGTGAGTTGTTGATGATAACGCCGGATGGCCGGCTTGGCACCCGGAAGGCGTTACGAACAAAATCTTTCGGAATTTATGGACAGCGAATGAGAATAAAAGAGCTTTCCTTTTTCGCATGCAACGATGGCCGATGCTCCGTTTTGCCAGAGAGTCCAAGAACTGGAAACTGCTCATTGACGTTAACCAACCCATGTCATCTGTCTCGAGCTGCTTTGAGGCTTGGCTTATTTCAAAAATTTGGTGATTTCTCGACTTTCTTAATGCCTATTGATGCCAAAATAGTCGGCGAAGAGCTGCACAAGCCCTTTCGAACAGTATAGCTAGCAATCTTCTGCCCACCAAGTACAGCGACTGCCAACTAGCACTGTTCAATGTCCATATCCTGTTTTTCTTGCCATGAGAAGACATTCTCTTTTGACCATACCATTGTATGAACCATGAGGTCATGAACTTTGGTCCAATATACAATGTGATTTTGAACTTTTTAATTTATTCAATATGGTCCCTTAATGGTCTCTCTAGACCAATATGATTTGTTCAATATAATCCATGAACTTTAATTCAATGTGTAATGTAGTTCTTGAACATTTAATTTGTTTCGCGTGATCTCTGAAATTTTGGCAAATGTTCAATCTAGTTCCGATATTATATAAAAATGCACAATGTCGTTCTTTCATTAGTTCAAGTTTAGGGATAATATTAAACATTTACGTGTATAGTCTAAGGAGTAAATTTGAACATGTACTAAAAATTCAAAAATCATGTTGAATAAATTAAAATTTTATAGATGATATTGCACATTAGGCTAAAGTTCGGGATCCCATTGAAAAAATTCGAAGTTCGAAGATTGCATTGCACATTGGATCAAAATTTGAGGACCATTTGAATCAATTTCCATTCTTCTTGCAAGCCACCAACGTGGGCATCCACAAGAAGACCGAAGCTGATGGGCTTAACAATGTTGCCTCTGCTGCAGCTTCAACTGAAGCCCAACATCGACGATACATTGGGCCAACAATTGCAAGTTTTTGAAACCATTTCACCGTCCAGCTCTCTCGGTACCGACCATGCTTTAACGAGAAAAGAAAACTGAAAAGTGCACAGAAATCGTAGACTTAGCGTGCAAAGTGCAATTCGCTCTTACATACTTTCTCGTGTGCTAATTGAGTCCTAAAACTTTTCGAGATCTTTTCGATCAATTTCTTGTGTTAATTTTCCATTGGTTCAGTTTGATAGAGAAGGTTTTCGGTGAAATTTTATTAAGGTTTTGGATTAAATTGCACTCTCAATGTGTTTGCCAACAGAACTTTTTGGTCCTTACCTGTCAGATGAACGGGGCAATTTACATGGTTCGGCCGTGTCCTACTCCATATCATCATCGACCAAGAGGAGATTGCAATTGTTCAAAAATGCCCACGTTCAAGTGTTTCTCAATCCTAGGTACACCCCCACCTTACGAGATTAATGAGTTTTCTCACGCTTCCAACTCTCTTATACGACAGCTCCCAAAAAGGCCTAATACATTATTAAGAAAAAAAACTTTAGCATATGTCTCAATTATATTCAAAAAAAAATTTGGTCTCATAAAAAACCCTCAACTTTTACTTTTGTCCCAATTTTACTAGCATAATACAAAAAAGAAATTCAACTTTTGCATATGTCTCAATTATATCCAAAACTTTTTTTGTCTCATAAACAACTCCCAATTTTTACTTTTGTCCCAAATTCTATCACCGTCCATCTTTCGTCCATAATCACTATTAGTTAATCCTACATTACTCGAATTTTCTTGCTGGTCCCCCTTCGGGCAACTCAGGTACCCAAAAGTATATTTGATGACAATTTACTTTGTTAATGTTTCATTTTCTCGCCCAAACTTACCAGTCAATCTTTGAAATTCGGAAATAGCAGGTTTCAAAGACGAAGAGATTTGATATCGATGGGCCATCAACAAATTATATGTATCAATTTGAGTCGGACCATTTATGACCCGACCCGACCCATCTGTTTGACAGGTCTAATCTTGGGGAGAGGGCAAAGGCTCGCTGCGATCAAATGCCTAAATGAGTGGAAAAGGAAGAACAGAGACTTAATCAATGCCATCCATACAAGAGTTCAGTCATCGCGGGACGGCTAAAGCACAAGAAACAAAAGTGGAAGAGAAAAATTCTCAAATCTTGTCTCAAGTTAGTTGCTCTTTCCTTGGCCTCAAAATCCCTCGCACAAGACAGCTCTTCCACTTCTGCTGAGCCGCTTCCTCGTTCCCTAACAACGCATCGGACAAGTTAGTTGGGCAAAAGGACGGTTGCGGTAGGTCTCTCGAAGTTTAAGAATCTTTTACCCAAAGCCCCTCCACCGCCACCACCGAAGGGGGGCCAAGACAAGAACTGCCCCCACGTACATGTCTCATCGGACACCCTATGCTCATCTTAAAGACTAAAATCCCTTCATCCGTTCCCACGCACAAACCCTAGAAAATGCCCTCTTGGCAAGCACCAAACATAGAGGGCCAATCGTATCACAACATTCCCAAATTTCTTTTCTTTTTTTTTTCTTTCTTTTGGGTGCGTGTCAAGTAGGGGGTCCGTGGACTTTTGTGGCTCTCAACGGTGGTCTTGTCTTTTCCTTTCCAATTAGTAGCTTGGTCGTTGATCTCTTCTCTTCCCGGCCGGGCCGTGACTCATACGTCCAAACAACGACTATCGAATCCTAACGAACTCATAGATTCTTCCACCATTTGACTGGCTCTAAATTTTTGCTAGAGAAAGGAATCGCAAGTTCATGTTTGAGAGAATTGTCAGAAAAAAAAATCATAAATCTATTACAATTTTGTCGATTCGGTCATAAACTTCCTTTTTCTACCAATTTTTCCTAAACCTCTTGCACTCGTGCCAATTCAGTCCATCCGGTCAATTTTGAGCGAAAAGCCTAGACGTGGCGAGTTCGTCGCTGATTTTCCTTTTGTCTTTTCTTCCTCTTTCTTTTTGTTCTTTTTTTCCCATACCTTCTTCCTCTAGTCGATTGCCGGTTTAAAAAAGCATTAACATTTAATTAATAAACGTCCTCGTCCGCGATATCAGGTCAAAATTTATTCGATGGACCGAATTGGCATAAATGCAAAAGATTTGTGACTCGATCGAGAAAAAAGGAGAAGTCAAGACTGAATCGGCGGAATCACAATAAATTTACGATCAATATTATCGAGACCGCAAGGTGGCCGCACGCATTGAAATCGGGCAGCCCCTTATTAATCCAACGCCTCGATCGAAGCCTCGCTAGACTCCGAAGAAAAAAGGGGGGGCACAACAAAGTCAAATGGCTCCTTCGCTTTCTGTCGTGTAAGGACGGTTCCCTCCAATTTCCACATTAAACCGGCATGTCGGTCTTAAATGCGTCCCTTAGATTGGTCTCGCATTGACCCCTTTCGACAAAGCATTTTCAAGTAGTTGGGGGAAGGGGAAGTATTTGTAATTGGTGGCCTAAAAAGGTTCCTAGGACACCCACGAAATCCACATAAAATCAAAAGGGTTTGACCGTATCGTAACTGGCCGACCCATCAATTAAAGCGGTTTTGATCAAAAAGTGCCCTTTGAATCCCTTTGCCAACAAGCCATTTAATGCGAGTTTGCAAATTCTCCGCGCACTATTGTTTTTTTTTTTCTTTTTTCCCCTCGTGTTGTGCGCTACGCGCCCTTTTGGAAATTGAAGTATTCGATGATGATGCGTTCGATGAATCGGCAACTCCACAAATGTGATGGATTCCACTAGATTGCAGGCGCTCGAGCCATGTTGCGATCGAACCCATGATTGACCTGCGTCGCCGGCGGGGTTAGGGGGTGATGGGTGGTCCGCACTCTCGCGGGCGAGTTGAACGGTCATGGCTCAAGCCGAACGGGCCGTACTAGGCACGCGACGTGAAGCCTCGGGAGGAGTAGCTGCGCTCCGCGTCGGCAATTGTGTTAATATGTGATCGCAAGATTTATTATGCAACCTAGATCTAATCGGACAATTAAAGCTTAAGAAGTCCAAAAAAAAAAAAGAGGTTGTGACCGGGTAAAAGAAAAGGCAATACAATTTTTTGGGGGGCAAACGAAAAACTTTAATTGCGCGAGGAAGAGCCGCTGACTTGGGTCAAGTCGCGATTTTCCAAAGCCTTTTTTCCTTCTCCCCTTTGACCCTATCAATGATTCTTTTTCTTTTTTTTTTAGGCTTTTGGGCCTCCGCTGAACAGTTGAATCTCCCTCGGGTCAACCTTGACCCAAGGCGGGCCCCACTTGACGGTTGACACAATCTGGGCCCCACCGAGGAACCGCTGATCTTGGACGCGTTGTAGTTTTCCTTTTACGGACTGAGATCAGGCCACGACTCCTACGATCGGAAAACGTGTTAAGGTGCCGCGACATATGAATGTTTTAAATCATCGTTTGTAAAAAAATAAATTATTGAAAAAATATTTCTTTTCGTCTACCCGAAAATTTACGCATAAATCATTGTCGATGACGAAGATTATTCTCATTGATTAATTATTTCAGGCGATACAAATGAACATTTTTAGGAAAATATTTTATAAATTACTCGTTTTTTGCGAATCTAATGAAGCAAGTACATATGCTATCTATCACCAAAGTACTTCTGTCTTGGTATGTACAATCTATTACCAAAGTATAGTACAATATACATGCATACTTACGTCTTTTCATATGTTTTCAAACCGTTAAAATTAGAAAGCAAGTGTTTCTCTTTAATGAATCGACGGTCGATGTGTAAAACCTATCCGAACTAATTTCGGACAATACCCCCGACTTTTAACGCGGCCCGTGCCAATCATAGCATAAAGGGTTTCCGTATTCGATCGTTCGTTTGTCTAAGAGTTGTCGATTGCGTTCAAGGCGACGCATCTTTTTCGATTATTAATCTCCACGTCAATTCTTTATAACCGTGAAATCAAAGCGCTTTTTCCGAAAATTTATCTTCTCATTCTAAAACTCATTCTCGCGCTATATTATCATCTCGTAGTCAAATCGTTCACATTAGCTGGGACACTCTTTCAAGATAACTTCTTCCGGAAGCAGGAATAGATAATTTCCAAATAAACGAAAATGAATGAGTAAATTCTATGCAGATATCAGTCGCATTCAAACGACATATGCCCCCTCTTACACTTTTTGGTTACCTGGGAATCACGAAAGCCACAAATTCTGACAAACGTATATTCGAAGAGAGAGAGAGAGAGAGAGAGAGAGAGAGAGAGAGAGGAAAAAAATGTTTATTAATGATGCGGAATGTTTTCCTTAAACACCAGCGAGTTGTGCTCATAAAAGTGGTGAATCTTGTGCAACTTTAAGAGAAGGTAGAGAAGTGTCAATTCACCAAAAGTCTCATGTATTTTGATTTGGACTGGTTGGAAATTCTCCTCCTCCTCCTCCTTTGTTGTTTAGAGTAATTAATTTCAGAAATTCATAAAGGACGAAAATGTCTCTTTTTGGTCAGGTATAAAGAACGGAAATTATAGGATGCGGCAATAAGGACGGATTTATGTGGTCGTTTTCCTTAAAGGGTGCGTGGAAAAAAGCTTGGGTAAGTAATGGCAGAGCCTAAAAATAGCTTTATCGTAAATTTACGTGACTAGAATGTCTGTATTTTGTGTGCAAATAGTATATGTTCGATCGTGAAATGATATATTCATGAAATATTGTAATGCATGGATTTTTTAGCTCTTTCCCCGGTAAATTTTCTTTTTGGAATTGGAAGTGTTCAATCCATTGCAATGCATGGTGGATTGGTAATTTTTCTATAGCAATATTGCAAATACGCTCAGGTATTTAATTCGATGATTATTTATAACTGAGAGAGCAAGTGGTACGAGAAAGGCATGAATGCATTAAATGGTCATTGCAATGCCCAGCCTCCATTAATTACTTCAGCCATTGATGGCGCAAAAAAGATTGCAGAAAGAGGAAGAAGCATGTGGATTGGAAAACTTCAAGTCTCTCCAACATTTACTCATCTTAAAAAGAAAATTTTACGTCATTGAAATCCCACCAAAGAATTTTATGACGATGCAAATTCATGCATTATGTGCATTGATCTAGGAAGCACAAGCACTCTCTGGAGATCTCCATGTCATGTCGGACACGCGATCGACACGTGGTTAGCGCTACGAACAAGCCTGCGACACTTGAATCCAGCATCCCCACGAACCATTTCGACGGTACTACTTAGGTATTGATTATAGTTTTCATTCGAAAATCTTCTTTTGCTGAAATAAATTGCTCAATCATATGCAACAAGAACAGTCATCCCACGAAGAACAATTTACTTTCTTTCTTCATATTCGTTGTCTCGGGTGGGGCAGTGAATGGGGAATTGAAGAAGAATGACGCCATCCTGACAGGAAATTTAATTAATTGGTTGTGAGTGTTTGGAAGGATCGGAACCGAGTTAGTTTTCCTGACTTAAGGAGTTGAAATGTACGTTCTCCTCGTACTCCGCCTTTATGATTTCAGCGCGGTCGCGATTCAATCACCATCAGTTGCCCGATAAGATATCGTCATGGGAGAGCTACGTTCGATTCTATCGGTATATTGGTTAAAGCGCTTTTTATTCGGAATTTCAAGCGGGTGAATTGCGAGGGCAACCGAAAAACCATTCATTGTTTCACATAATAATTATCAAGACTTGGTTTTGCCGAAGATCTTTTCATTTGTTGGTCAATGGAAAAGCATCTAGCCTTCACGCTTGAATTCAGCATGTGGGCTTTCTTGTCCTGGTTTGTCAAGGTTTCCATGGTGAATGCTGCCGACAAAGATGTGTAAAATAGAACATATAACCATTCTCTCGATACAGTACAACATAATATGATCATGGTAGGTAGTGTTGTTGGTCGTCACTTTGTACTGTACAGGCCGCGATATCTAGGGTTTGATGTTCTTTTGCGAAAGGCCTTGAATCAGGCTAAAGGATTTCATTTTCACAAATTCTTTAGTCTTACCGTCTTGGTGCAAAGGGCTTATTACTGTTTGGAAAGAGAACGTGAATCTTATTTTTGTACGTCATAAAATTACTTAGAAAATTGTCCGGCAATCGTAATACCTTAAGGAAAGCTATACTGGATGACATCTGTCACGACGTCTCTGTGTTGTAGACAAGAAATTTGCATATGCAAAGATCATAAAATATATTAAAAGATAATACAAATATGGGTTTCGCTCTTTGCAAGGGTATATGCATCACTTGATAACATCAAAAGAATCCCTCTAGAAGTATTAAGTCTCTTGACAAAATGGTTAGGCTCCTCAATCTAAAAACTATCAATATTTGAAGGGTTAATACCACGAAAAATTCCAAACTGGTATACCTGTAAAAAATTACTCCAAACTATTTTTTTGACCACGAAAAATCCTAAACCGATACACATGTAACAAATTTACACCAAACTATTTTTTGACCATAAAAAATCCCAAACTAGTACATTTATAACAATTTATCTCAAACTAATTTTTTTACCACAAAAAACCCAAACTATTACATCTATAACAAATTTACCCTTCGTTAAATTGGATTAGTACCATGAAGAACCCTAAATTGATATACCTGTGATAAACAGAGGGTAAAAATCCCAAAGTGGTATAATCTTAAAGTGCCACATGCCATCCAATTAAGCAATTTGACGTTAAATTTAACGAAAATTAACGTGAGGTAAATTTATCGCAAATATATCAGTTTTGGGTAAATTGGTCACAAGTGTATTGGTTCGAGATTTTTGAGATCAAAAAGATAGTATGAGGTAAATTTATCACAGGTGTACCAGTTTGAAGTTTTTCGTGGTATTAATCCATATTTGAATGAAAGTCATTTAGGAAGTTGAGCATAGCAGTGAAGACATTCTCGCCAATTTCATAGTGTCACACTTCATCCTCACTATCTCATGCAATTTTCTGAGTCTCCTACCAAATAAATGAATCTGTATAAGGAATGCTTGCTTTATGCTTCAAGTTTGTCCTTCGTGTTCATTCCCATTTGTGAGATTATCAACAACGTTATTTCGCGAAAACGAAATCATGGAAATTAAAGCTAACATACCCATGAAGCATGTTTAGATATCATACTTCATGGGTATGTTAGCTTTAATTTCCATGATTTCGTTTTCGCGAAATAACGTTGTTGATAATCTCACAAATGGGAATGAACACGAAGGACAAACTTGAAGCATAAAGCAAGCATTCCTTATACAGATTCATTTATTTGGTAGGAGACTCAGAAAATTGCATGAGATAGTGAGGATGAAGTGTGACACTATGAAATTGGCGAGAATGTCTTCACTGCTATGCTCAACTTCCTAAATGACTTTCATTCAAATATGGATTAATACCACGAAAAACTTCAAACTGGTACACCTGTGATAAATTTACCTCATACTATCTTTTTGATCTCAAAAAATCTCGAACCAATACACTTGTGACCAATTTACCCAAAACTGATATATTTGCGATAAATTTACCTCACGTTAATTTTCGTTAAATTTAACGTCAAATTGCTTAATTGGATGGCATGTGGCACTTTAAGATTATACCACTTTGGGATTTTACCCTCTGTTTATCACAGGTATATCAATTTAGGGTTCTTCATGGTACTAATCCAATTTAACGAAGGGTAAATTTGTTATAGATGTAATAGTTTGGGTTTTTTGTGGTAAAAAAATTAGTTTGAGATAAATTGTTATAAATGTACTAGTTTGGGATTTTTTATGGTCAAAAAAATAGTTTGGTGTAAATTTGTACATGTGTATCGGTTTAGGATTTTTCGTGGTCAAAAAAATAGTTTGGAGTAAATTTTTTACAGGTATACCAGTTTGGAATTTTTCGTGGTATTAACCCTTCAAATATTGATAGTTTTAGATGAGGAGCCTAACCATTTTGTCAAGAGACTTAATACTTCTAGAGGGATTCTTTTGATGTTATCAAGTGATGCATATACCCTTGCAAAGAGCGAAACCCATATTTGTATTATCTTTTAATATATTTATGATCTTTGCATATGCAAATTTCTTGTCTACAACACAGAGACGTCGTGACAGATGTCATCCAGTATAGCTTTCCTTAAGGTATTACGATTGCCGGACAATTTTCTAAGTAATTTTATGACGTACAAAAATAAGATTCACGTTCTCTTTCCAAACAGTAATAAGCCCTTTGCACCAAGACGGTAAGACTAAAGAATTTGTGAAAATGAAATCCTTTAGCCTGATTCAAGGCCTTTCGCAAAAGAACATCAAACCCTAGATATCGCGGCCTGTACAGTACAAAGTGACGACCAACAACACTACCTACCATGATCATATTATGTTGTACTGTATCGAGAGAATGGTTATATGTTCTATTTTACACATCTTTGTCGGCAGCATTCACCATGGAAACCTTGACAAACCAGGACAAGAAAGCCCACATGCTGAATTCAAGCGTGAAGGCTAGATGCTTTTCCATTGACCAACAAATGAAAAGATATTCGGCAAAACCAAGTCTGATAATTATTATGTGAAACAATGAATGGTTTTTCGGTTGCCCTCGCAATTCACCCGCTTGAAATTCCGAATAAAAAGCGCTTTAACCAATATACCGATAGAATCGAACGTAGCTCTCCCATGACGATATCTTATCGGGCAACTGATGGTGATTGAATCGCGACCGCGCTGAAATCATAAAGGCGGAGGACGAGGAGAACGTACATTTCAACTCCTTAAGTCAGGAAAACTAACTCGGTTCCGATCCTTCCAAACACTCACAACCAATTAATTAAATTTCCTGTCAGGATGGCGTCATTCTTCTTCAATTCCCCATTCACTGCCCCACCCGAGACAACGAATATGAAGAAAGAAAGTAAATTGTTCTTCGTGGGATGAACTGTTCTTGTTGCATATGATTGAGCAATTTATTTCAGCAAAAGAAGATTTTCGAATGAAAACTATAATCAATACCTAAGTAGTACCGTCGAAATGGTTCGTGGGGATGCTGGATTCAAGTGTCGCAGGCTTGTTCGTAGCGCTAACCACGTGTCGATCGCGTGTCCGACATGACATGGAGATCTCCAGAGAGTGCTTGTGCTTCCTAGATCAATGCACATAATGCATGAATTTGCATCGTCATAAAATTCTTTGGTGGGATTTCAATGACGTAAAATTTTCTTTTTAAGATGAGTAAATGTTGGAGAGACTTGAAGTTTTCCAATCCACATGCTTCTTCCTCTTTCTGCAATCTTTTTTGCGCCATCAATGGCTGAAGTAATTAATGGAGGCTGGGCATTGCAATGACCATTTAATGCATTCATGCCTTTCTCGTACCACTTGCTCTCTCAGTTATAAATAATCATCGAATTAAATACCTGAGCGTATTTGCAATATTGCTATAGAAAAATTACCAATCCACCATGCATTGCAATGGATTGAACACTTCCAATTCCAAAAAGAAAATTTACCGGGGAAAGAGCTAAAAAATCCATGCATTACAATATTTCATGAATATATCATTTCACGATCGAACATATACTATTTGCACACAAAATACAGACATTCTAGTCACGTAAATTTACGATAAAGCTATTTTTAGGCTCTGCCATTACTTACCCAAGCTTTTTTCCACGCACCCTTTAAGGAAAACGACCACATAAATCCGTCCTTATTGCCGCATCCTATAATTTCCGTTCTTTATACCTGGCCAAAAAGAGACATTTTGTCCTTTATGAATTTCTGAAATTAATTACTCTAAACAACAAAGGAGGAGGAGGAGGAGAATTTCCAACCAGTCCAAATCAAAATACATGAGACTTTTGGTGAATTGACACTTCTCTACCTTCTCTTAAAGTTGCACAAGATTCACCACTTTTATGAGCACAACTCGCTGGTGTTTAAGGAAAACATTCCGCATCATTAATAAACATTTTTTCCCCTCACTCTCTCTCTCTCTCTCTCTCTCTCTCTCTCTCTCTCTCTCCCTTCGAATATACGTTTGTCAGAATTTGTGGCTTTCGTGATTCCCAGGTAACCAAAAAGTGTAAGAGGGGGCATATGTCGTTTGAATGCGACTGATATCTGCATAGAATTTACTCATTCATTTTCGTTTATTTGGAAATTATCTATTCCTGCTTCCGGAAGAAGTTATCTTGAAAGAGTGTCCCAGCTAATGTGAACGATTTGACTACGAGATGATAATATAGCGCGAGAATGAGTTTTAGAATGAGAAGATACATTTTCGGAAAAAGCGCTTTGATTTCACGGTTATAAGAATTGACGTGGAGATTAATAATCGAAAAAAGATGCGTCGCCTTGAACGCAATCGACAACTCTTAGACAAACGAACGATCGAATACGGAAACCCTTTATGCTATGATTGGCACGGGCCGCGTTAAAAGTCGGGGGTATTGTCCGAAATTAGTTCGGATAGGTTTTACACATCGACCGTCGATTCATTAAAGAGAAACACTTGCTTTCTAATTTTAACGGTTTGAAAACATATGAAAAGACGTAAGTATGCATGTATATTGTACTATACTTTGGTAATAGATTGTACATACCAAGACAGAAGTACTTTGGTGATAGATAGCATATGTACTTGCTTCATTAGATTCGCAAAAAACGAGTAATTTATAAAATATTTTCCTAAAAATGTTCATTTGTATCGCCTGAAATAATTAACCAATGAGAATAATCTTCGTCATCGACAATGATTTATGCGTAAATTTTCGGGTAGACGAAAAGAAATATTTTTTCAATAATTTATTTTTTACAAACGATGATTTAAAACATTCATATGTCGCGGCACCTTAACACGTTTTCCGATCGTAGGAGTCGTGGCCTGATCTCAGTCCGTAAAAGGAAAACTACAACGCGTCCAAGATCAGCGGTTCCTCGGTGGGGCCCAGATTGTGTCAACCGTCAAGTGGGGCCCGCCTTGGGTCAAGGTTGACCCGAGGGAGATTCAACTGTTCAGCGGAGGCCCAAAAGCCTAAAAAAAAAAAGAAAAAGAATCATTGATAGGGTCAAAGGGGAGAAGGAAAAAAGGCTTTGGAAAATCGCGACTTGACCCAAGTCAGCGGCTCTTCCTCGCGCAATTAAAGTTTTTCGTTTGCCCCCAAAAAATTGTATTGCCTTTTCTTTTTACCCGGTCACAACCTCTTTTTTTTTTTTGGACTTCTTAAGCTTTAATTGTCCGATTAGATCTAGGTTGCATAATAAATCTTGCGATCACATATTAACACAATTGCCGACGCGGAGCGCAGCTACTCCTCCCGAGGCTTCACGTCGCGTGCCTAGTACGGCCCGTTCGGCTTGAGCCATGACCGATCAACTCGCCCGCGAGAGTGCGGACCACCCATCACCCCCTAACCCCGCCGGCGACGCAGGTCAATCATGGGTTCGATCGCAACATGGCTCGAGCGCCTGCAATCTAGTGGAATCCATCACATTTGTGGAGTTGCCGATTCATCGAACGCATCATCATCGAATACTTCAATTTCCAAAAGGGCGCGTAGCGCACAACACGAGGGGAAAAAAGAAAAAAAAAAAACAATAGTGCGCGGAGAATTTGCAAACTCGCATTAAATGGCTTGTTGGCAAAGGGATTCAAAGGGCACTTTTGATCAAAACCGCTTTAATTGATGGGTCGGCCAGTTACGATACGGTCAAACCCTTTTGATTTTATGTGGATTTCGTGGGTGTCCTAGGAACCTTTTTAGGCCACCAATTACAAATACTTCCCTTCCCCCCAACTACTTGAAAATGCTTTGTCGAAAGGGGTCAATGCGAGACCAATCTAGGGACGCATTTAAGACCGACATGCCGGTTTAATGTGGAAATTGGAGGGAACCGTCCTTACACGACAGAAAGCGAAGGAGCCATTTGACTTTGTTGTGCCCCCCCTTTTTCTTCGGAGTCTAGCGAGGCTTCGATCGAGGCGTTGGATTAATAAGGGGCTGCCCGATTTCAATGCGTGCGGCCACCTTGCGGTCTCGATAATATTGATCGTAAATTTATTGTGATTCCGCCGATTCAGTCTTGACTTCTCCTTTTTTCTCGATCGAGTCACAAATCTTTTGCATTTATGCTAATTCGGTCCATCGAATAAATTTTGACCTGATATCGCGGACGAGGACGTTTATTAATTAAATGTTAATGCTTTTTTAAACCGGCAATCGACTAGAGGAAGAAGGTATGGGAAAAAAAGAACAAAAAGAAAGAGGAAGAAAAGACAAAAGGAAAATCAGCGACGAACTCGCCACGTCTAGGCTTTTCGCTCAAAATTGACCGGATGGACTGAATTGGCACGAGTGCAAGAGGTTTAGGAAAAAATTGGTAGAAAAAGGAAGTTTATGACCGAATCGACAAAATTGTAATAGATTTATGATTTTTTTTTCTGACAATTCTCTCAAACATGAACTTGCGATTCCTTTCTCTAGCAAAAATTTAGAGCCAGTCAAATGGTGGAAGAATCTATGAGTTCGTTAGGATTCGATAGTCGTTGTTTGGACGTATGAGTCACGGCCCGGCCGGGAAGAGAAGAGATCAACGACCAAGCTACTAATTGGAAAGGAAAAGACAAGACCACCGTTGAGAGCCACAAAAGTCCACGGACCCCCTACTTGACACGCACCCAAAAGAAAGAAAAAAAAAAGAAAAGAAATTTGGGAATGTTGTGATACGATTGGCCCTCTATGTTTGGTGCTTGCCAAAGAGGGCATTTTCTAGGGTTTGTGCGTGGGAACGGATGAAGGGATTTTAGTCTTTAAGATGAGCATAGGGTGTCCGATGAGACATGTACGTGGGGGCAGTTCTTGTCTTGGCCCCCCTTCGGTGGTGGCGGTGGAGGGGCTTTGGGTAAAAGATTCTTAAACTTCGAGAGACCTACCGCAACCGTCTTTTGCCCAACTAACTTGTCCGATGCGTTGTTAGGGAACGAGGAAGCGGCTCAGCAGAAGTGGAAGAGCTGTCTTGTGCGAGGGATTTTGAGGCCAAGGAAAGAGCAACTAACTTGAGACAAGATTTGAGAATTTTTCTCTTCCCACTTTTGTTTCTTGTGCTTTAGCCGTCCCGCGATGACTGAACTCTTGTATGGATGGCATTGATTAAGTCTCTGTTCTTCCTTTTCCACTCATTTAGGCATTTGATCGCAGCGAGCCTTTGCCCTCTCCCCAAGATTAGACCTGTCAAACAGATGGGTCGGGTCGGGTCATAAATGGTCCGACTCAAATTGATACATATAATTTGTTGATGGCCCATCGATATCAAATCTCTTCGTCTTTGAAACCTGCTATTTCCGAATTTCAAAGATGACTGGTAAGTTTGGGCGAGAAAATGAAACATTAACAAAGTAAATTGTCATCAAATATACTTTTGGGTACCTGAGTTGCCCGAAGGGGGACCAGCAAGAAAATTCGAGTAATGTAGGATTAACTAATAGTGATTATGGACGAAAGATGGACGGTGATAGAATTTGGGACAAAAGTAAAAATTGGGAGTTGTTTATGAGACAAAAAAAGTTTTGGATATAATTGAGACATATGCAAAAGTTGAATTTCTTTTTTGTATTATGCTAGTAAAATTGGGACAAAAGTAAAAGTTGAGGGTTTTTTATGAGACCAAATTTTTTTTTTGAATATAATTGAGACATATGCTAAAGTTTTTTTTTCTTAATAATGTATTAGGCCTTTTGGAGCTGTCGTATAAGAGAGTTGGAAGCGTGAGAAAACTCATTAATCTCGTAAGGTGGGGGTGTACCTAGGATTGAGAAACACTTGAACGTGGGCATTTTTGAACAATTGCAATCTCCTCTTGGTCGATGATGATATGGAGTAGGACACGGCCGAACCATGTAAATTGCCCCGTTCATCTGACAGGTAAGGACCAAAAAGTTCTGTTGGCAAACACATTGAGAGTGCAATTTAATCCAAAACCTTAATAAAATTTCACCGAAAACCTTCTCTATCAAACTGAACCAATGGAAAATTACACAAGAAATTGATCGAAAAGATCTCGAAAAGTTTTAGGACTCAATTAGCACACGAGAAAGTATGTAAGAGCGAATTGCACTTTGCACGCTAAGTCTACGATTTCTGTGCACTTTTCAGTTTTCTTTTCTCGTTAAAGCATGGTCGGTACCGAGAGAGCTGGACGGTGAAATGGTTTCAAAAACTTGCAATTGTTGGCCCAATGTATCGTCGATGTGGGCTTCAGTTGAAGCTGCAGCAGAGGCAACATTGTTAAGCCCATCAGCTTCGGTCTTCTTGTGGATGCCCACGTTGGTGGCTTGCAAGAAGAATGGAAATTGATTCAAATGGTCCTCAAATTTTGATCCAATGTGCAATGCAATCTTCGAACTTCGAATTTTTTCAATGGGATCCCGAACTTTAGCCTAATGTGCAATATCATCTATAAAATTTTAATTTATTCAACATGATTTTGAATTTTTAGTACATGTTCAAATTTACTCCTTAGACTATACACGTAAATGTTTAATATTATCCCTTTTTTTTTTTTTTAAACTTGAACTAATGAAAGAACGACATTGTGCATTTTTATATAATATCGGAACTAGATTGAACATTTGCCAAAATTTCAGAGATCACGCGAAACAAATTAAATGTTCAAGAACTACATTACACATTGAATTAAAGTTCATGGATTATATTGAACAAATCATATTGGTCTAGAGAGACCATTAAGGGACCATATTGAATAAATTAAAAAGTTCAAAGATCATATTATATATTGGACCAAAGTTCATGACCTCATGGTTCATACAATGGTATGGTCAAAAGAGAATGTCTTCTCACGGCAAGAAAACAGGATATGAACATTGAACAGTGCTAGTTGGCAGTCGCTGTACTTGGTGGCCAGAAGATTGCTAGCTATACTGTTCGAAAGGGCTTGTGCAGCTCTTCGCCGACTATTTTGGCATCAATAGGCATTAAGAAAGTCGAGAAATCACCAAATTTTTGAAATAAGCCAAGCCTCAAAGCAGCTCGAGACAGATGACATGGGTTGGTTAACGTCAATGAGCAGTTTCCAGTTCCTGGACTCTCTGGCAAAACGGAGCATCGGCCATCGTTGCATGCGAAAAAGGAAAGCTCTTTTATTCTCATTCGCTGTCCATAAATTCCGAAAGATTTTGTTCGTAACGCCTTCCGGGTGCCAAGCCGGCCATCCGGCGTTATCATCAACAACTCACCCCGTCACGTAGTGACTTTAGTAAACACCCTTTTATGATCCTTCCATGTGTCTCTCATTTCTCTCCCTGCGTGCGCTTGTGACCCTGCTTTAATCTGATCGAAGATGAACGATTTGCTCACGGTAATCCTGGAGCTCTTTACTCTGATTCTGCTTGCTTTTTGATGAAATTTGGTGAATTACTTCGTCATGTTACATCTCTGATCAATTTCCAATAAATTTGTTGGTTTTTTGCTGTTTTTTCGGAAGTTGATCAAGAATTTCGTGCTTGGTGTTGATCATGTTGTCTGATTAATTCGCGTCAAGATCTGTGGGGGATTTGTCGAGCTTTCGTTGAAGTTATCGTTTGCATTTAGTTGCTAAATACTGTCCTGTGTCCCCCGTCAAACATGCCACCTTCCTCATGTTGTAAGACCTTTTGAGGGACATAATTTGTCAATTTCAAGTGCCATAAAATTTGTGTCGTGGGTTTTTGCAACACTTGATGTTATAACAAAATTTCGCTTTTGAAGTCACTGATTGAGCGAGTACTGATTGTTTTGCTTTATGGTCTGGTTCAGGACTCCTTTGTCAGCGACACGAAAATTGAACCTCCATCTGAGAGTGATGTCGAAATGGGCACTCGGTTGCCGAGGAGCAACTCCGACATGGGACTCGAAGCTTTTAATAAGCAGGTGTTTCATACTTGACTGTTTAAGTTTCTCACACGCTGCACATGGACAAGCAGGAAATGAATGCAATAGGAGCTTTACATGGTTCAGATTGTTTTGGTTTCACATATATTTTCCATGCTTCTAGTTCTGTTCTGAAATTGGATAGCGGAAGAAAAGTAATTCTAGGAAAAAAAGAGAAGAATGTACGACCTCTTGCCGATATTGCCATCGGGCCTAGCACGATGATTCTCAAGCTGGTCTTCATCTCTAGTCCGGTTCAGTCTGTATTGCTGATATTCTAGTCTCAACATCAACAGAAATTCTCGTGTTTGTATTTCAGATACAAGAGGTTGAAAAACAAGTGCATAAGGTCTCTAGCCTCCTCAAGAAGCTGAAGGTATGTTTAGTGTAACTTGATAAATGGAGATGTTCAGAAATTACCGTGTCTCATCGTCAGAGCGAGATATGGTATCTTTGATGACTATTTGGACGGACCCTTGACTATGGTAGACGTTGCGGTTGCTCATTATATATAAAAGTTCTTAGTAGCATCTGTCCTCTTACCTGTAGATGTAGTATGCGGTCATGATTAGCACTTCATTCAGCTATCAATATG